>JANAWD010000289.1:0-48101 GCA_027627245.1 Meripilus lineatus | reverse complement strand
TGGCTTCAGAAAGTCAAGTTGCCTTTTCAATTTCATGTCGGNTGATTCAACATTCTCTCAGGCGGCCGCCGAGACACACCAACACTGTGATTGGCTTTGAAGTTTATAACAGTACCGACTCGGTGAATGCGTAAGAAAGCACTCTCTTACACCCTTCAGAGAACATGACAGGTCAGACCGGACTCACCATACCTTTTGTCCTCCCACATCACGGTTGCGTCATGCGAACATTCGCAGTTTTCGTTCCTCAAAGGTCAAACCTCGAGGTACTCGACCGTAGACAGCGCGTCCCCTCTGGTAGCCTGCTGAGTACAGCACTCATTTAATGTATTCTACTTCGACAGGAGGCATGACTTGGGTATAAGGTAACTCTGTATCCATGATGACAGAAATTTCGTGAGTCGTTCCCTCATTCCATCCTCATGTCGGTCGGGCGAATTCCCAGAGAACGCCTCCAATTTAAAGCATCAGAATCCGGGACGATGACACTGCATCTTATACTGGTGCAGTATGCAGAGTACCAAATACATTATTTGCGCGCAGTACCGGGACGAACCTTGTTCCCTGTACACGTTTCGAGCCGCAATTTGTGTTCCTCTTGCTTCATATTCTTACGTGTTCACTGTCAAGGTAAGTTCCCAATGAAATATGAGTGAGCCTAGTTCACCCGAATGCTAAGGCAGCCTCCAGATAAAGTCACAGCACAAACTATACATAATTCTTGTGTTGTGTAATCCCTCTCATCTAGTATTCCTACCGATACTTTCGATGTCATCCTCGGTCTCGTTGGCGAGCTCAATCGCAAGTGACACCGCTTGTCCCAAAGGCTGGGTTTCCAGTAGAGTATATGGTTGGACTTGGCAGTGTGTAAGTCTTCTACCTAATGAGGCGTCCTCAGTTCGTCATCGGGTTTACCGTCATCTAGTTTCCTGTAGGCATGGGTACAGGAGCCATTTCGATATGTCTCGCAAGTTTGCGCGAATACCCAGGGGTCACCGTTCTCGTGTCGATTCTCTATGTGCTCAGCGTTTCTATATTCTTCTTGAATTTTTCGATGATGTCGCTTCAACTCATCTGTGCGTCGGCTCTGATCACTGTGGCCCAGGTACTGATAATTTCAGGTTATCCAACGCGGTTTTTGCAACTTATCAATGGAGCCGACACTGCAATTTACGTGCCGCTCTCAGTGAGTTCTCGATCCAAATGCCTCGTGCATTGGTCATTCAGTGTGCTTCATGTTGTGTATCAGGCTTTATCCTTTGCTACCATCATTATCAACACCGCGACTTATGTCCATGGTGTCTCTGTCGATGTCGTTGTTGTATTGTTCTGGTGAGGACAGCCTCCACGCCACCCTATCCGGACACAGTTGACCCCATGAATCGTTCAGGATCTATGTTGGGGTCTCAACTATCCAATGTTTCGTGATCTTGGTGACTTGGTTCAATAACTCTCATGATTGGACTACTTTCACGCCTGCGTGCGCCTTCCTTGTGAGTCTTAAGTCGCTGATTGACTTCCCAACCACAATTCTAAAAAGCTTCCAGGTATTTCCTTTGGTCAGTGTGCTCCACCGCTCACACGGACGCCCTTGTTGAGCAGTTTTCCGCGTCAATCAGATGCATGTCGGCGTCGTCGCTTTCAATGTTTTGAAGGCAATTCCTGCGTCCGATTCGAGATCATTAGGTATACTTCTCACAGGCTACATGTTTCAAGGTGATATGCAACGTTGCGGTCCCATGCGTCATGCTAATTCGCTTCATAGGGCTTGGCTTTTTGATGAATTTCTTCTATATTGGAATTTACCTACTCCGGTTTGTATCTTTGTGATTCTGTGGGAATCGTCTGAGGATGTGCTGATTGCCCACACAACACCCGTAGTGTCCTGCACGTACGTGAGTTGTAACAACTTGAGATGAAATGTACTTACGACCTGTACTGCCTCCAGTCAGGTTTCATGGATGGTCGTCATGCTAGTAGCTCCTTCATAATATGTGGGCCACCGGGGTTCACGGCCCTTGCACTGATCAATCTTGGGAGTGAATCAAAGGAAATGTGAGTGGACTGTTTCAGAGACAGAAGCTCACAAGAACCACTGAAGTTCATACCATTATGCCAGCTTTTCTCACCACAATCTCATATCCCCTTTCGCAGGGGATGTGTGGTACTCGGTTAGCGTATTGCTAGCCATTCCGCTCTTCAGCTTGTCCGTCTTCTTCTTTATCTTCAGCGCGCTTCCGTATTGGTTCAAGATTCACAAGAGATTGGATGCTGTCCTCGGTTGTGGGTCTTTCTCTGAGCGCATCAAACACTAATACTTAGATATGTCCATTCTACAGGTTGGGCACTGATCTTTCCCAATGGTGCGCCGCGGTCTATCACCTTCATTTTGATTACCAACGACCATCTCTCCAGTTGGATGGATCCTAACCCTGCGCTCGTTCGGAGACATCTTAGAGATCGAATTTTTCAAAATCTGGAACATATCTATGATTGTCGTTCTGTCTTGTACATGGCTGGTACTCTTTATATTGACTGCTACCGCCCTCTTCCAAGGGAAGATATTTGTTTGTCCGTCTGGGGACAGATGTCAGAAACGGAAAATGGAGGATAGGATCAGCGCTGGTAGAGATCCGGGGCATGGATTAGATACCGTGGCAGACGGCTCAGGAGACGCGATATGGCGTTCATGATGGACCCTTCGGTAGTAATGTCGAATGAACAGGCTATCTATGTTCACATTTTTTGCCATTGAAGGCTTTCTCCCTGGCGCGTCGTGGGAGCCTGTGGAAGCTGTAGCGCCCAAGACTCAAACGGTTTTGGTAATTGGTACCCACGGTGTCATCCTCACAAGCAGCGCGTGTATTCGGACTTCCAACCACCATCGTTGGTGCACCCCAATCCGAACGCTTCGTTGTCGTTTCAAAAGTTGCTGATTTTCTGAGGTGTTCATAGTCGAAGTATACCAAGGATATCCTGATCTAGACTTGCCAAAATGGTATGTCACGAAAGGGCCTCACGTCACCTCCGCCTAATCCTCTTCCCAGTTAATCTTCTCTGTCTTCAAGACTCTGACGGACCAGACTGTGACCGTTGAATTGAAGAATGACCTCTCGATCACAGGGGTACTGAAATCCGTAGACCAGTCAGTTCTGATTCCTACATTCTCCAGGTTGCTTGTTGTTCATACGCAACCTAAGCTGAGGCAACCGGGTTTGACATCATAGGTTCTTAAACATCCGACTTGATTCTATTAAGGTTCAAGATGAGGCAAGGCACCCGCACATGGTGTGTCCTGGTTTTACAGCGTTGTTGTTTTCGTTGTCTGAAACTCTGGGCAGATGGCCGTAAAGAATTGTTTCATCAGAGGGTCGGTAGTAAGATACGTCCAACTACCCGCGGAACATGTTGATACGCAGTTACTTGAAGACGCGACAAGGAGAGGTGCGCACCATCTTATCGTGACCCTATCCTGTGCAACATCTAATCGAGTAAACATCTATCCCCAGAGGCCGCAAGCCAAGCAAAACGATAGCACTGTTTGATTGTGCACCGTCATTTTCACACCTTATCTCGCCTACACCGCCCTTCCTCATCAATACAATCAATTGTATCCCTTCCGCTTCTTTCAATGATATCCTTCCCCGGCGCTCTCTGACACAGGAAAGCGTTCGCCGGAGTTTGGTGGCCACAAATCTGTGAAAACGACTGTGCCAATTCCTTCTGTGTGAGTCTCCTGATAACGCGTCTTTTTGTTCATGATGTCCGTCGATAGAACTCCCGGCTTTACGATTGTCGTATCAGACTGTGACAGCTTCTGAGTTAGAGTCGTATGGTTTCGTTCCCCATTCTTCGTTTTTGGTCCAATTCCTCGTGTGAGTAGCCACACAAGCAATGTGCTCGACACAAATGCCCACGAGACAGAGCCGAATAATGACCTCCGTATCTGTGGTTAATGCTGTTCGACCACAATAACACCGAAGTAGATTACCATCTTCGCAAGCCGAACTCATGGTATGTACTGCTTCTCATTCGTTCCTTGTCTTCCTGGTGGTGATCTGAAACGACTGGCCATAGTTGTTCTCTCTGTTATCCGAGCCTTGAGGGTCTCTGTATAGCAGAGGTTACCAGCGGATTGTTCCTTACGAGCGACTGCGGGGTCAGCTGGGTTTGATCCGTCTTTGTAGCCCAGCATAGCGGTGCTTGGAAAATTGCGTCCTCTACAAAATACGACAAGCACATCCTCTCTCAGGGATTCTAGCGTGAAGAATCACGGCATTTCTTTGTTTCATCGTCATGTGCCTTTACCGCAGTCCCCCAAGTTACAAGTTTAACTGATTGACACCCTTATCAACTATTCTTAGTATATGCTACCGTGGCGGGGACAGCTGTCTTCCGATCCTGAACGTCGCACGACGGTATTATATCTTGACAGGAACTAGAATGCTCGATCAGTCGCGATTTATCCACCGCGCTCTTCATCCTCTCGTCGAAATGGTTTCGGAGGATACGTTGCGCAACAAGCTGCTCGCTGACATACAGAACGATACCGACTCGCTGTGCATCTCCTCTACTAGTGTATCTGCCAGCACAGTCTATGGACTAAATACGGTCTCTGGTCGAGCCATCATGGCTGTTGGATACCTAGCCATCCAAGCGGTGGAGAGGGTCAACATGAAACTAGCCTTGCGACGAATCTCAAGTGAACTGCCCCACAACGGAGCCAACTTAAGAGGCGATATTCGTCCGCGGTTGCTAGAGGATTTACTCGAGTTGCAGAGGTGCTGTCAATCTTTTCTCGTTACTCCAAGATTGTGCACTGATTGTTACGAACACCCTAGGCCGGGCTTGTACCCCTCCAGCATCCGCCACGAGGCATGGAAGCTGATCGCCAGATATCTAGTTCAACGTCGATCTCATGAGCTCGTTGAAGCGATTTTCCGAGCTAAATGGCCAAGAATCGAGTTGCAGATCTTCGTTCGGCAGATGGCAATCCTCGAACTTCAGGAGTGGTGAGGAGCTCAATATACGCTGTCGATTGCAAGTGGTGATCATCGATATTTTCTTAGGCGATTGCTGCCACATCCCTTCCAAGACTCGCCAATATCCCGATCAACACAATATGCTAATGCACCTGACCCCCTTCTCGAGGGCGTTTACACCATAATTCTCGGAATACTCGATAGAGACCCAGCTTCGCTTCATGGCGTATTCACTTTCGAGGAATTTGTTCACTTTATCTCGGGCCACGACTGCGACCAAATCAAGACCTACGCCGGCGAGGCGCGAATCTCGACTATCTTCGAAGGTTTCACCTCAACTCCTCACTATCCCCTCGACGAACGCTATGAGTTCCAGCTTGACTCCCGTATCGAATGTCTCACCAAGTTCCTTGCCAGTGGGCCACACACAGTCGTCTCAAAGGTCGTTGCAGGTATCCTCGATGGGTTACGCAAGTATGTGCTACGTGGTCCCGGGATGTGGTCCACCGCCGTCGTGTCACATGTCGGGAGCCTACTGCATTTCTCAGCCAGACTCTGCCTCATATGTAAATTCGCAGCGTCAGAGTTCATGTCCGCTGGAGTTCTCTCGATCATCGAGTTGCTTTGGACTCATGCTTACCATTCTCCTGGAAGACCGTCTCACAAGACTCATGCCGGTTTTGGAGTTACGATATCCCCTGCATCTCACTCGATGACGTCTGTGCAAATCGGATGTGTCATGCTCATTGGTGGGATATACACCCACTTGGGTCGATATGTGACGAGGGCAGTGGCGTCTGGACCTTCGCCCTTCTGGTTCATCCATCCATGTCCTGAAGATACGAGCGGTGATACTACTGAACCACCTGCGACCTCATTATATCACCATCTCGCTGCTTATGAAGACGATTACCATATCCAAAGTCTCACTATGGAACTTATCGAACTATTCGTCAAGAATTGCGACCACCACGACATCAAAACGCATGTATACCTCCACAAGTTCGTATTCGAAACCCTCGGGTATGTTGAATCCTTGACCATGTATTCGGTTGCACTCATTATTGTTCCAGGGAACGACTACAGTCGAATAATTTGGAGCTTCGCACAACAGCATCTCGTATAGTTCTCTCCCTCATCATTTCAAGCGCCGAGAAATGGTTACCAGTAATTCACCTCCTCAAAGAGAACGTCATCTCTTCCACCACCTTTGAGAAAGCCGCGAAGAATTTTTTGCATGGCTACCTGGGCATCGTCACTAAGTAAGTTTGCCCTCACTAATTGTTGCGTGGGTTCTCCTGATGATGTCTTCACTCAGAGGTCATTGGGAACCAACTGGAGAGATTCGAGGGATTCTCCAAACAATGCATCCTATCTCTGGATCCTCTGAGAAATGTGTCCGAACTTTTCTCGAACGAACCCATCTTTTTTTCTCTCGGTGTTTAGAGTGCTTCCAATCAAAACCTGACTGCTCGGATCTCGCTCTCTTATTATGGGATGTCTAGTGAGAGTTAATGGTTATGTGTCACAAAGGGTCAGAATCCTCTGACCTTGTAAAAGTATACAATTGTTCTTGTATCTCTAGATATATTATTGGCCTCGTAGTACTCTTTGTTCTGAATCCATGTTTTGATTTGTGGCGCATTACGGGAGAATCGACGCGGAGGCTCGGAGTTACCAAAAGTGACAAATCGCGCACTCGCGCCCTTTCTCGTGTTCGCGCGCCCTTTCATGGTGAAAAGCACCACGACTCGGACTTTACTCAATGAACGCGTCCCTGTACCACGCGGTCTGCTTTTCGTCCATCTCCCCGAACATCTCTTTCTTTCATGGCATCAATCGTGAATGATCCAAAAGCCATGAGAGCATTGGCCGTGAGGATTAGCACCGAAATTGGAAGACGGGACCCGCCTTGCGATCAATGGTTCTACAATAATGTTACAGGAGCAGCAAGGGTGTTTACAAGTACACCCGGGGGCATCCTTGCTTTCAAAAGCAGGACAACTCAGGATTCGAGTCAGTCTTTCACTTTTCATTGTTTGGTGCCTAAAACCTTGACGTTTCATGAATCCATGAACTCCCTGTAGATGTCGCGATTCTCCCCCCTGTCATGGTCAAGGCAGGATTCCGAGATCCCCAACTTTCGACCGATGCCCAGGTCAAACATCCACAATCCGCGGAAGACGCGTCCCATATACCAAGTCAGGGGAAGAACCGATCGTTGTGTGAGACCATTCAACTCGCGCTGAAGAACCCTGCACCTTCTCCACGACTCAACTCCAAGCATACGGACGCATCGCCGAAGGATTCCAAGGTGAAATCTAGAATAAAGCAAATAAATAGTACAGCAGCGTCCGTTGGGCTTGCTGTACCACATCGGAACGTTGTGGTTGGATCCGTGCAACAACGTGAGTAGAAAATCCTCCCTCTTTGCCGTATTGTCCCACATACCCCCATCGTTCCAGCATCCGGCAACTCCCCGAAAAGTAGAAATTCCGATCCCAAGCCCTCGTCGTCCAAGCAAAAGTTGGAAGATCATCCACAAACCGTAACAGACATACCTCGAATTCCAACACCTCCGAAAGTTAAGGAAGAGTCACCCAACAAGATAGGTGTGTTCTTTCTGTCCACACAACCATCCTTGACCTCATGAAACCTGGTTGCAGTTATTCGTAACGAGATCCGAAAACGAAAGCGAGTTTCAGTAGTAGCTCCTCCTATACCCGAAGCCATCGTGATATCATCCGACTCCGACGATGACCAACCACAACCCAGTACCTCGTCCCCAGTGCAGCGAGTAACTAAGGTTGCCTCCCCCACAGCATCGCATTCGACTCTTTCAGTGAAATCTCTGCAAGAGGCGGTGGATGACCTGGACATCAGACCCACCAAACGACCAAAGGTTGAACCCAATCCGAAATCTCGTCCGGCAGCAACCCTTACCACCATCAGGGGTAATTCCTTCCTCAGCCGTTGTTTACAAGGTGCTGGGTCACTAATTGGTGCCCTTCATCAATATAGTAGGCCCACAACCAGACCGACCAAAACCAATACCAATACCAATAAAGAAACCGACTCCGCTACGCCAGGAGGTAATAATCATTGACGACTCAGATGATGAAACTCCTATACACAAGAGCCCCGCTAATTCAAGATCACGACCGCCGGAGCGCACGGTGCATTGACATCCTACAGCCCACAGGCTTCATCCTCGTTCATCTCGGAGCAGCTGCTTGATCCTGCTGGCATGCCTTTGATATGTGGCCCTCGTCGCAATACACGCAGTCGTCAACTGCCGCGCCTCGTCTCCGTCTCGGCGGTGCATATCTGGTCTCCGATAAGGCGACATATCCTTCGCAGGACATATAGGAAACAACGTTGAGTTGCTCAAGGCGGTGCACTCTTCGCTCACCCTTGACTTTGCGACGGTATCAAGGGATACGACAAGAAGTCAGGTCCAACTACAAAGAGTATTCTAAACTCTAACGCTGAGTCCTAGTGAGTTGGTACTTTCATGGACTACATCGAGGGGAGTTGTTTCCACCGGTCGGCCTCATGCCCTCCAGATATGTATAGGTGATCGAGACAGAGTTTAGGTCACACAGTGGTGAGACCAACATACATTTGATTACAATGGTTCGAAGAATTAAGTAATCGTAAAGTCTAATCATCCATCAGTGTTAGAGCACCCAGAAGAGATTGTAATACCGTAGCCCGTACCGTATCTCCACGCTGGACACTCTCCGTTCCTTCGTATGACACGTTTCTTCAAGAAAGAAGCTCGCGAAGAGCAGGTGTGGAAAAAATTGCGTAAAATCACGACAGACCGAGAGTAGTCTGAATCGAGTTTCGCAAGATACCAAAGGTATCAACAAAGCGAGCCGCGAAGTGCACTCAAGGGTACAATGCGCACAGCATCCTCTGGTTTTGCTTGGTCCTCGTCACCTCGTTAGAAGCAGGGACTTCCCACACACCTCCACTCGTAGGTGACGATGGATGCAGAGGATGCGGCGAATGACCCAACCCTACCACATTTCCCAAATCACCGATGGCCATCCTACCTCCCAACCCACAATGGCGAAGATCATAGGAATCCAGGCAGCATCGGGATGTTTTTCTGGTATGTCGGTTCAGTCTTTACGACCGCCCCCACCTAGAGGGAATTTCGATTCGTCCCCGAAAGGCTATCATCCTCAGACCTTAGCCCACTCGTAAATAGGAAAACCAATGGTTTTCTGTGCGTGACGAGTATCGCGGCTTTCGGACTGTCGTGAAAATTGGAGAGAAAGATGCTCGCGGTGACCAGGAGAAAATCCTGAAAGGGTCTTCGGCTGCCTCCGGGCACCGGTACAATTGAGACCGGATATAGCCGGTGGTTACTGTCTGTCTTGCCACTGCTCGGACTCTTCACCACTTCAGGCTCCTGGTATCCCATACTTCATCCCGCTCCAGAAATTCCCAAGAATATGAACGGGTGTGTAACTCTTATAACGATGGCATCCCCAAGGGGGGAGCAAGGGAAAGATGCCGTTGAACCTCCACAACCAACCCTGGAAAGGGTTCTACTTGCTCTTCCAGGGGCTGTCCACCCTCTTCTTCCAAATACCATGGTGGATCCTGAAATCGACCTCAAGTTCTAGTCGTGGTCGGAAGGGGTGGACCGCCTCGCGGGCTGTCCGGCTGAGAATATTGAAGCATTACCTCACGATCGCCTCAAAGTACGTGGAGCTTGTACCTGTGTCAACCTGAATCGCGCACTGACTCGGGCAACCAACAATCAGGACGGGTGGGCTGAGGTCGATACCGAATCATCTCGCTATCCGGGAGGGTCGTAACGTCAAGGCCGTCTGGGTCTCTCCGGTTCCGCAACTCATTATCGGTGATGTGCAGAGATGGGCTGAAAATGCCAAAGTTCAATGTTCTCGTATCCCAGGATATTGGTTCGAGAAAAAGGGTCATGATCGCGCGATTGGCGAAGCCCCCAGACAAGGCGAGAAAGTCCTATACGCTCTTCACGGAGGGGCTTATGCCTCCCTATCCGCCCATCCCACGGATCCCACCTCCAGTATCCCTCTGGGCGTTCTAAGACATGTGCCCTCTGTCCTCCGATCATTTACCTTGGAATATCGGCTGTCGTCTCAAACCTCGAACCCCTTCCCAGCGGCATTATTGGATGCCGTTGCGGGGTACAGCTACCTCGTTAACGATGTCGGTTTCTCTCCACGCGATATCATTCTGGAGGGCGACTCGGCCGGAGGAAATTTGGCACTGGCACTGGCGCGCTACCTCGTGGAAAATCAGAATTGTGAATTCCCTGCAGGTGTCAGCCTTCCCGCTCCACCAGGTCTTCTCGTTCTCTCCTCGCCTTGGTGTGATATGGGAGACTCTGACGTGGTGGAGGGAACCTCGATATTTACCAATAGACATACCGACTACATCGACCTCAGCACCCCGGTATCCCAAGTGAAGCTCAATTTCCTTGGACCGCTCGGTTTCGAAGCCGCCAATACGAACCGTTACATTTCCCCTGGTTCTCAATCACGTTCGATGGAGAACTTCTCATTCAAAGGGTTTCCCCCGACATTTATCATGTCTGGAGGTGCCGAGGTCTTGGTGGATCAGATAAGGGCGCTGAGGAAGAAGATGGTGGAAGACCTCGGTGATGAAAATGTCGAATACGTTGAGGCGCCAGATGGCGTCCATGATTTCCTAGTGTTCCTTTGGCACGAACCTGAGCGCACCGCGACCTTATGTCAATTGGCAAGCTGGATTGGAGCTCAAACGGAATGTCCGGAAACGCCCTAGAGACCTTGTGACGATGCTGAGGTAGCCAAGGGGGTGCGCGTGCCCAACAAGATATAACGAGATATTTGTTCTAGTCCTGATGATGTGCTGCCACTGGTCGCGTCAGATGGATTTGATTACTGTCCGGATTGGAGAAAGGATTCTGTATTTCCAAGTCGTCTCATGGTCACGGAAGGATTCGTGTTGCAAGGTTACGGAGTCGTTACGCAGTGGAAGGTTCAACATTATGCATGCGCCTCACTGTGGGCTTCTGCTTCTTGCGATTTCTGGTACTGCATGCGAATTTACGCATATCAAATTATGCCGACATATGAGTGACCACCTAGTGATCACTCCCGCCGAGATCCTGCGAGGCTGGGACACTTTCATGGAGAGTCGTTCCCGAGAAAACGTTTTCCTTGTTCCTGAAAAGGCATGTAGGCACTTCGAAGTGCATCGCGGGACCATCTTGGACAATCTCGGACGCGTGGGAACCGAAAAGGGCCTACCGACCCTGATGTCCTTGATGCCATCTCGGTTTGAGGCACCAGCAGACTTGCCGTTTTTTCCACTGGACGTTCGTCCCGGTCAACAGAAGCTCGGCAATAAGTTTCAGCAGCCCAGTTGCGTTCCTCAATGACTCAATTGCGCACCCTTTGGGCGACGTTTACAGGATTGTGGCGTCCTAATCACCGTCTTTTGTCCCCAACTAGCCCTTGCGAATCCTCGGACCTGGCTTTGAAACCCACTACAAAGTTTACGATGTGCGATAAAGTCACGCTAGCGCAAACCGCCCGTACTACCTATTACCTCTGATGATCATATGCATGGTGGTGCGTGCTCTCATATCTTTCGTTAATAAAGTCCGATGGCGGCCTCCTACGGTCTCCCGACTAACCCATGTCGGTTAGGGTAACCCAAGGCAGGATGTTTGGTGGACCCATCGCATGGGAATTGCAGCCCGAAATCCGGACTGATCATCCTCCCCTCGTCAATTTCTTCGTAAATCCATTTTCAATCCTCTTTACACAGCTCGACAAGAAGTCAATAAATTCCAATCCGAAGGATCTTCCCGGAACCGTGTTTCATCAATTTGTACCGTTGACTGTAAGTACACCATACCATAATCAAAACAATATGTAACCTGGCCCCGTCGTCGCCCTCCCACATGTCCACACACGGGATTTTAGGTTCTTCTGAATAAGGTTGTGGTCTTCATACTTCATCCCGATTATGAGACATATCCGGCACAACACACCCAATGGGAATTTCGCGAAATGACACTTGATATGGGCTGGGGTATTTTTCGCTGCTAAGATGGGATCTATGCATTCCAGTCCCCGCGGACCCAGAGCAGCGCCACCTTCAACATCTATCCTTCTGCTAACCGGGAAGACATATAATATCCTGACCAAGACATGGCACCCCATTCCTCCCATCCAGCAACAGTCAACATCTTCTCCTCAAGAACCCGTCTGTGTACCTGATCACTGCCCGCAACGCGTCCCTCCCCTCCATCTCTTGACCTCTGCCCATTTCTCTGTGCCGATCTTTCTACACGATGTCAATGACAGGCGTTATTTTTCCTGTCTTTATCACCGTGGCGATCCTTGCCTGTACGTGGCTGGTAAACCGGATACGACGCATTGGTGCACGGGAGACCGGTTTGCCCCCTGGCCCACCGACGCTCCCCCTCCTTGGAAACCTGCACCTCTTCCCAACGAAATACGCACACCTGAAGTACATCCCCGACCCCTCCTTCTGATCTGGATCCCCCATCTAACCTGAAATGATATCTAGATTCACAGAGTGGGCAAAGGCTTATGGTGATATTTACACCGTAGGTAATTGAATATGCCTTATTTATCCTCGGTGCTGACATCACGCGGTTCTTAGATCAAGATCGCATCCAGCACGGCCGTGGTCATCACAAGTCCCAGGCTTGTCAAGGAGTATCTTGAGAAACGGAGTTCCTCGACATCGGACCGCCCCGCAAGCCTGATTGCTCACACCGTTACTGGGGGGCATAATATTGCATTGGCCCGATATGGTATGTCGACGTTGTTCACACGAAAACTTCTTGTCGCAATTGTGAAACAACTTCTGAACATATCATAGGTCCGGTATGGAAGAGCCTCCGGAGAACAATGCAGATGTTCTTGACAAAGGAAGCTTGCAATCGGCATGCGCCAATAATGCGCGCCGAAGCAACTCAACTCATGTACGATTGTCTCAAGCAGCCGGAGGTATTTTCCATCTTCAGAATAGCTTTTGTTTTGCTCCTCATAGACCCTACAATAGCGCTTCTTGACCCACGTTGAACGGACAACAGCTTCTGTCATCTTATCGACAACTTTCGGATTTCGGTGCCCACGCTACGAAAGTAGCTTGATCTCCGAATTTTTCGAAAGTCAACGGCGATGGGAAGCTGTCTTGGAGCCTGGTGCTCACCCTCCCGTAGATCTTATCCCAGTTTTGAAATATGTCCCCGAGAGATGGGCTTCTTGGAAGACCCAATGCAAGGACATCCGGAGGAGACAACAAAAGCTCTACCTTGGTCTGCGTGATAGATGTGAGGAACGTATCAAGGATAAGTGCCGTAACGGCTGCTTCTTGGAGGATGTTCTCGATAAGCAGGAGAAGCTTGGGCTAACTCGGGAGATGGTTGGGTAAGCACTCAATCTATCATCGCCTTTCCTGCTCGCATTCGATCGATTTGGGGTCTCCGTTGATGACATCGCTCCCTGATTAGATACATCGGAGGGGCATGCATGGAAGGCGGTTCCGACAACTCGTCAATCTATCTGCATGCATTCCTATGCTGTATTATCGCGTACCCAGAAGTTCAGGCAAAGGCGCAGAAGGAGATTGATGAAGTTATTGGAAGCCACCGGACGCCGACAATGGAGGACATAGATAACTTGCCTTATGTCCAGGCTATCATGAAAGAGGTATGGGCCCAAGTATCCCCAGGACATGTTCATGCATTAATGTATCCGACACTAGCTTCACCGATTCCGACCTGTAGTGCCTTTGTCCTTGCCACATGCTTCCACTGCTGACGAAATGGTTCGTTCTGGTGCTCTCGCTTGTCCCTAGCCCATCTAACAATTGACATTTAGATCGACGGGTACTTGGTCCCCGAAGGATCTATGATCTTTATGAACGTTTGTACGTCACCGAAAAGTCCTGACGGAACCCGTGGCTCACGTTAATCGGTGATAGATGGCATCTCACATGATGAAGAGGCGTTCGATAAGCCCGAGGTCTTCATGCCGGAGCGATTCCTTCAGTCAGAGTTCGGGACCAAGCCCGGAGCCGATAACACTGCACGTCGTAATGATTTCGCGTTTGGTGCTGGGAGGGTTAGTTCCATTCCAAGCTTGGAATGTTTCCCCAACGTAACCTGATGGTTGTGGCTCCTTTAGCGTGTTTGCCCAGGCATTCAGCTCGGTACTAACACTGTGACCCTAAACATCATGAACCTGCTTTGGGCCTTCAACTGGAAACCAGCAAAAGACCCCGTCACTGGCAAGGAGATCCCGGTCTCGGCCGACAACTTTACTCATGTGAGTGACCGCTTCTTTACCCACTTCACTACAGAAACTAAGCTACCAATGTGTAGGGTCTGGTTACTGGTCCGCTACCATTCAAATGCGAGATAACCCCTCGTAGCCAAGCTCACATCGACCTCATTCGGTCTGAGTATGTTGCCGCGCGAAGTGTCTTCCATCCATTCGAACAAGAGTTGTCTCCTGAGGACGAGGCATTCGTTGCTACCTGGTAATCGTGAAATGGCTCGAAGTGCGTGAATATGCTGTATGCGTTCTACACAGTGATATTGACCAGGATTTACGCAGACTTGAATTATTGATACCCAACTGAACTACTAAACATCGGACTCTCCCGTAGTATATAGCTCACGTGCACCTAACGCGGCAAACCGCGGACTGTTTACGCGTTGTTTGTTCCTCTCTTGTTGTTGTTTTGCGCTGTCATCCAATGTCTGTACAACTCGCTAACATCCTTGAAGATGTCAATGTAATGATTTGCCTGGCATACCGGGCATATAACCATGAACCTCCTGTTTGCATCATGAGTCTTGCCTGCAACTCCTTCGTCTCACCCTTTCTCAATCAACGCTGATCTACCACAACAAAATACCGGACTAGTAACCGGTTCTTCTCTCGATTATCGTTCTGGTCCCATTCTCTGCAATGATCCCGCTGGCCCAGAGCGATTTCGAAAACCAACCAACTATCCGTTAATGATTGATTGCACAAGCGGTCCAGCATTCATTCATTGAGAACCCCAATCTCTTCCGCATCCTCATCGAAAGGATACGTGAAGATGATCTTGCGGAGATTGGCATTGTCTTAGGAATCGTATTGCGATGACCCGGGGCGATCAGTGGATTCGACTTCCCCAACACCCTCCCGAAGGTTATGTTAACGTTTTCGAATCCCTGTATGCTTCGTATTCTCTTACATGCTAACCACCATTGTAGGCTTTTCTCAGCTCCCAGGTGCCACGAAGATCATGTCTTCATTTACTTGTCTCCCTCTTACATCCATGACACCACCGAGGAGAGAGCCTGGAATCCAGCGCTCCAGGTTGGACGTCACGGATTTCGCCGTCGACCACCCCGAGAGCTGCAGTCCATTGGTCGAGTCCTCCATGGGCTGTATCCCCGACAACAACACCCGTTTCCGCAAACAACGCTAGAAGATCTCTATCGTTTCGATATCTTGCTCCGGAAGGGAAAGTCGATAACACTTATGATGATGGTCTGGTATGCAAAATTTTGCGGGATGTTCACCTCATCGTTTTCAGGTCATGCCTCCAAAGTGAATATCGTCTTCTTTTTTGCCAAGGGTGGGGTAAGAACACCGAAGTGGAAGGCCCTTTGTAATGAAATCGTACAAAGACGTCTTGGAGTCTAACTTTTCAGAACATACTAGCCCACGGGAACGGGCGAAACCCAATATAATCTTCCTTAATTACGTGCATATATGCTCGGTTCTCGGGCTTCAAGCGTCCAAACGTGATCGCTCGTCCCGCTTAGAGCGGGTTCTCGAGCAGGATCACTTTAACCAGACGTCCTCGTTGCGGGTAATTTTCCCATCACTTCTTTTCAATTGCCTATATAATAAATTGGCCAATCGGTGGTGAGACGGTGATGTCCTCTTCTAATCCTCCTGCATAGATCCTTCTTGCTGTGGTTCACCAATCGTGGACTACTTGAACCGCTTCTCTTTGCTTGCATGTCTGATTTGGTACACTCTTTTGACCCGGAACACCTGGTCGATTTGTTCAAAACAGCTGCGAGGCATATTCAGTTGACGAGATTATCTGCTTGTGAGTCGCGTTCATGTCGAGGGCATCTGGATGGTGTTCACTCATATCGATGTGCTGTATATCTAGTCGTGGTGGCAACCATCGTCGTATATGACTCTCGTGAGTGGAATGTTCTTTTTTGTGTCTCTACGGTATTCAACTCACAACCGTGCGTTAGTCATTTCCCTAGACTGCGAGGTGAGACAAGGAAGGGTGTCCTTGTAAAATCGAACTCACCATAACAACATATCACCAGGTGGAACTGATATGGGTGAGAGTCTCAATGACATTCTGTCAGAGGACCCGCTCACCTCGCAACTCTCCAGAAAAAACGATGGTCAATAATTAAGGCAGTGTTTCTTTGGGTAAGTGACTTTCCATTCCTCTCTCAGGTACCTGTAATGACTTGATGCAGCATCGATATTTCGGTATACTATGTGTTATGTACGTCCCGACATTCAGGTCGCAGTTTCCAGGCACTTACCTGAACGGTGTTGCAAGATTTCAAGTTGTAGGTGTGTACCAAGGGAAAATGTGAAATGTCGACAGAAACCTGACATGTTCGGCTTCGCAGCGTTAACCAGTTCCAGCGTCACCGACAGCGTAAGTTCTCAGGTACTATCTCAGTGATATATTCAACGTTGACAGTCCGCCATCGAAAGTTGTACGTTGCCCATTTATAGACAAACTGGCTTCAATGGCTTTCTCACCAACCCTCGATCACTTTCGTGGATTGATATTAGCTGTGCGTATGGTCAAAACGTTAAGCGACGAGTTGCTCACGCATCCTGCTAGGCTCCTTTTGGTTTAGATGGGAGACATGGGGATACTCCCTGCTCTTGATATCATCAGAACGTGAGCTCCCTCACCAATTCGTCGTGCTGTGGTGTGGTTCTGATGTATGCATATGATTCTCCCAGTCGTCCTTATTCTCTGGATCTGGGTGATCTATAATAAGAATAGGCTTCTTCTGCAAGGATTGCTCGGCCTGTTTGCCGTCGAAGTAGCAGGAGTGTTATTCATTCTCATTCAATCACTATCAGATTTCAAAGGTAAGGCCGAGGATTAACCACTGGGATGGCTCGAAACTGACTTTTGAGATTGTTTCATGCAGTGTCAGCTCACCTTCTTCCAGGTATTACATATTGTATCATAACAAGTGCCACTCATTCGCTCCGGTACATGTGGATCCCGATCTTGGGATATGACACCATCCTTCTCGCTCTTTTCTTATTTAAAGGAATGCAATCGTATTATAAACACCGGCGGCGAAACCGTTTTGGAGTAATGACGATGGTGTACGAACGCTCTCTACTGAACTTCCTTGCGTATGTTCTACCAGTTCCCAATTCCGGAAAAACATACTGAGTTATTTGTTTCCAGGATATTTGCATCCTACCTTTCGTGCGCCGTAATTTGGATGGTAGCAGACGTACGTCCTCGAATTTGGTGTCTTGATTGCCCCTGGCCTCAGCTGTGAACGATTTCTAGCCTGGGCTTTCACAAATCCCAGTGGGATTTGCTCTTGCACTATCCATCACAAACTGCACAAGATTACTCATCAATATTCGACGTGCATACTATCTTGGACCCAATGACCCTTACCGAAGCGGCACTAGTGGGCTCGTTGTACCCCACTTTCGCACACCGTGTGCCTCAACCCCGGTCTGGGTCAATCCTGAAAATTCGCAACAACCACTTGATCCCGAGATTGCCGCAGACCTTCACGATACGGAGAACTCGTCTTCTGTTATCTACGCGGACAGTTCCATGAATTCCACGGAGACGTGGAGGTATGAACTTCGGGAGATGAAGGCCGGGGTGTGATACAGAGGTTGTCGAGAGGGGGCCGGATTGACTTGTTGGAGGCATTCATGGCCGTGGTATGTCGGTTTCACGTTGTATCCAGACTTGCGACAGGCAACTTGAACGACCTTGACTTAGACACGATAGAGGAGGACACAAGTAGCATGGTCTTGAAGTATAGCTTGAGATAATCGCTACCGCACTTGATCTCCCGCCTCGTTTTAGGGTGTTCTAACGCCGAAGCTTCCAAGGGTGTGCATCAGGGATTGCGTACAGAATGCGGACATGAGGGTCATTAGACCTAGAGTATTGCAAACATATAGGTAGTAGAACGCATTCCAAGCTCCTGTTTATATACAGATCCCTCTGTTGAATGAGACCCGTGTCAATGTTCCTTGAGCTTGTTGTCCCAACACGATTAGTTCGGGACGGGATCCCTGGGATCCGATATCTCAGGTGCCGATTAACGGCTCAAAATTTGCACGAGAAGTGCTCGAAATGGTAGCTTTAGCGTTGATTTCGTGTTATTGACGGGACATTGCCACCATCATCAATCACTTTGAGCAGAAGGCACTGTGGACAGTGTGTGTAGGGACCGAAAACACGCGGCAAAGGTGTGTTCGCGTTCGTTCCATGGTTTAGAAGGTACCTTCTTTGTCAGTGTCTGTCTTTGAGCTTGAGTTTCTTTTGCGTGAACGATGGCCATGCTTTCTCGGCATGGTGTAATTGGTGGGAGGGCGGTCGGCTCCTTCGGAACGTTGATCGTGTGGGTGAACGATGAGGAGACGATGGAAAGGCGTTGTCCTTCCTGGTTTTTCCATTGAGGACGACCGCCAAGGGCTTCTTCCTAACCTCCGACATTGCGTCTATCAAGCGGGGGCGGGGTCTCGTACAGCGGCAACATAGATACTTATAGCATTTGAAGGACTTTCTTTCGGTGATAGATCTCAGACAAGCATGTAAATCTTTGACAAGACAGTGGGATATTTTCCTATTCTGCAGTGTTATCATGATGAAAGAAGGCGATAATGTAGGATAACAAGCTCGGTATTTGAAGAGTCATGATCATATGGAAGACCAAGAGTTGTGAAACCGGGTAACAAAAACGCATTATGTTTGAATTCGCGATCGAAACGTGCGGAGTGAAGAGTAAAAAAGGCTGGCTTACTAGCCGAGTTGATAAGAGGCTCCCGCAACACGAGGACCGGTCCTCAACCTGGCCGCAGCCCCACCGCTGCTGTTCTCTCCTTTCTCATCAACATCGACGACACCCGGCCGACGACGTCCAAATCATCCTCAACAACAACTGGTAACGACTTGTGCAACGACAATGGGGGTAGCAATGGCTATACCTCTCCAGACTTACTATTTAATCTTGTTCATTCTTCGGGTCGTTTCCCCAGCATTAGTGCTCTTAGTTACCTTCTCCATCCTGCCAGCACGGCCCTCGACACCCTCATCGCCCTCTCCAATCACTCCTGTTGTAGTTGCTTCTCGTGTTCCTCGCAGGGGACTCATTCTGTCTTTACTTTCGCTCTCTGCGCTTACTTTTTTCCTTGATGGCTTCGCCTTCATTGTGAATGCCGTGGTAAACAAGACATGGCCCCGATTGACTGGAATTGAAGTGGGTGCACTAGAAGGTGTAGCAGCCTATGCAGGTCTCGCAGCGTTGGGTGCCTGGAAGGACATCCATGGTGTTGACGTTTGGAACCTCAGGCGGCTAAAAACTGTCATTGGGACTGCCCTTTTCCTAGATATTGCTCAAGTCGTTTGGCTCGGTTTGGGCATTCGAAGTATGTATGCCATTCCCTAAAATTCTGGCAGACGATCCTCACGAGAAAATTTTTTCGCCTCAGGTCCCCCTTCCATTGTTTACATCCTTCACCTGTCATTTGTTGCATTCAGAGTCCTGCTCTTGGCACCACTTTGGGCCTCACTTAGCAATCCCCGGATATCCTATTCTCCTGTTGCCCAGGGCGACGAAGAGGCACCAACCGCATCGAGTCTCTTACTTCCCTCGTCGGATGCCGTCGCCGCCTCTCAAGGTCTCGCTCCACTTGTTACGGATGCAAGCAAATATGGCACTTTCCGCATCTCTCGCTCGCTCGCTCCCACCGCGTCAGGTCCCACAACACGCAGTCCAACTCCAGCTCCTACAAGTGCACGGATTCCTCAACCCAAGGTACGCATTACTTCAATGAAAAATTAGCAATCAGATCTTTGAAACACGTCCCTTAGCGTTCCCCGCGAACTCCCGAAGTCAAAGATGAAGTCAACCTTGACCCCTCATGGGGAGAGGTTTTGCGTCGTTTGCAACATATCACTCCACATCTGTGGCCATCCAAGAGTCGCGGTCTCCAACTTCTCGCAGTAAGTACTTCGTGTTCTTTGACTTGTGTGTTCTTGGCATGACGTCTTTGTTCAGGGTGTCTGTATATTCTTAGTTGTCGTCGGCCGGGTTGTCAATTTCTTGGTCCCACTCGCTTTCGCTCAAGTCGTTCGCATTTTCGAAGACAAAAATTCAAATGCTTCGCCATGGCCATATCTCTTTGCTTATGTTGGTTTGAGATTCCTTCAGGCCACAGGAGGTTTGGCTGCCCTTCGGGATGTGAGTTTTGTCTCTAGCATTCGCACATACGAGAATCTGACATGATTGCTCGTCTCAAGACTTTATGGGTACCTGTCATGCAGTACTCAGATCGCGGTATGTTTATCAAGTGCGGGTGTTGTCCAGATTAATTGATGCCCTTGATCAGAAATGTCGCTGCTTTCATTCAACCATCTCCTCAATCTTTCATTCGCGTTCCACACCCACCGCAAGACGGGAGAAATCCTTCGAATCCTGGATCGTGGCGCCGCAATCAATCAAACACTCGAAATTATCATGTTCAACATTGTACCAACCTTCTTCGATATCGGAATTGCGCTCATCTTTTTCTGTATCTACTTTGAATGGACCCTTGCTCTTGTTATCTTCTTCGTTATGACTGCATATGGTAAGCGAGCCGATCCGCTCTAGATCGATTTCACCTACTCATGCCTCAACCTCTTCACAGTGTACGCTAGCGTTGTTCTGACGAGATGGAGGACCAAACTCCGGAGGCAAATGAACGAACGAGATGTTGTGAGTACCATACCATTCAGATTTTCAGTTTGTGGGTCAGGGACTAAACCCTCATAGATCACACGTGGGATACACACGGACTGCTTGCTGAACTATGAAACTGTGAAGTATTTCGGCGGTGAACAACATGAAGGCGAGCGTTATCAGGATGCAATTCGTCAATATCAAACTCTGGAGTATCGAGTCATGAGTATGGATCGTCCCTGCTTCCTTGCTCTTTGTTTACACATTGTATTGTATAGCCTCGCTCAATATCCTGAACCTTGTACAAAACTTCATCATCGTAAGCCCCTTGACTATTAGCCCGTGCGCATCTATTGAATTTCTTCCATTCCAGACCCTCGGCCTTCTTGCCGGTTCCATGATTGTCGCTCTTCGTGTCGTACGTGGGCAGTCGGAAACGCACGAGTTTGTTTTCTTTATCACCTACCTTGCTCAAGTAAGACAATTTCCGTCGAATTTGAACATGAGTTGATCCGTCGTCATCAGCTGTATGGACCCCTCAATATGCTCGGCTACATTTATCGCTCCGTCAATCAATCCCTCGTTGACACTGAGAAATTGCTCAAGCTTCTGTCTGAGCCTACTGATATCAATGACAAACCCGGTGCACCTGACCTGATCGTCGAGAATGGCGAGATCGAATTTGGTAAGCTGAATAGAAACTCTATTGGGGCCAGCGTTTACTAACCTTTCCATAGAAAATGTTTCTTTTGCCTATGATGAGAGAACTGCTCTCAGTAACGTCTCTTTCAAGGTCCCTAAAGGATCATCTGTCGCATTGGTAGGAGAGTCTGGATCTGGGAAATCGACGATCCTGCGTCTGCTCTATCGCTTCTACGACTTAAGGGAAGGCGAGGGCAGAATCTTGATCGACGGCAAAGACATTCGTGACGTCACTCAGGCAAGCTTGCGCAAGGCCATCGGCGTTGTTCCGCAGGACTCTGTTCTGTTCAATTCCAGTATTGCTTACAACATAGGGTGAGCTGATCTTCCCTGACCTGTCCGACGCGGCGTTCTCACGCAATGATCAAAAAGATATGGCAAGTTTGGAGCATCCCCTGAAGAGATCGAGGCTGCCGCAAAGGCAGCTCAAATGCATGACAGGATCATGAGTTTCCCTGATGGATACGAGACTAAGGTGGGAGAACGTGGAGTGCGACTGAGCGGGGGTGAGAAGCAAAGAGTTGCCATTGCTCGGACTTTGTTGAAAAACCCGCCAATCCTACTGTTGGACGAGGCTACCAGGTATCTTGGTTCTGCTGTGCTTTCACATGCATTGCTAATTTCGAACTTGTACCAGTGCGTTGGATACTTCCACTGAGAAAGACATCCAGAAGGCTCTACAGAACCTCCAGGAAGGTCGCTCCTCTCTATCAATTGCACATCGACTCTCAGTACGTAACGTGCCCCCCGTTCTATTCCAATACAGATAACTGAACATGGTCACCTGTTTACAGACAATTGCATCAGCTGATTTGTACGTCTTCAGGACATAAGTCAAGTGGAAATGGGCTAACTTTTCTCCAGGATTATCGTCCTCAAAGACGGTCAAATTGTCGAGCAGGGTACCCATGGTGAATTGCTTGCCCTCGATGGTATCTTCGCAACGATGTGGGCAGATCAGGTGTCTTCATCAGATACAGCCTCTGCCCATAAGAAGGAACTGGTTGCCGGCTACTCAGTCGAGCCTGAAGATGAAGTTACCACCAAGGTGGAGCCCGACAACATGGCGGAGGTCCAGCCAACGACGGATACCCAGGAGAACGCCACAGAGGAAACATACGCCAACGGAGATGTTCCTGAAGCTGAAGTTGTACCGGAGCCCGTTTATACGGACAGCCCCGCGCCAGAGGAAAAGACACTACCACCCCCACCTCCACCTCCAGAACCCGTTCCCGTTCCAACAGAGGCTAAGGTTTCCGATATAACTCCCGAAGCGGAGACGCTGGCACCGGTGGCATTCCCCTCCTCCGATGAATCGGCGCCTGTAACATTCCCCTCCGAAGACGGCCCGAAAGAGACAGATGCCCCATCTGCAAGCGCTGCTCCCATCGCATTCCCGGCTTCTGAACAATCTGCACCCATTGCATTCCCAGCACCTTCTGATGGCTCGGCACCTATTGCATTCCCAGGATCGGAAACGGCGTCTCAAAGTACACCCTCTGTAACAGAGCGGGCCCAAAGTCCTGGAGTGACTTTCCAGAATGTGGCTACGCCTCCACGAGTCGGAACACCTGATGTTGACCAAGAAGGAAAGAGGAGAAGAACGCTTTCAACACAAGGCATCCAGCGTCTGGCTAGGAGGATCTCAATTACAAGCAAGAGACAAGGGTCCACTGCGTCAGCGATACTAGCAAATGCAATTCCAGGACTCAAACGAGCGGACACATCAGGATCTCATGATAGCCATCCGAGAGCCGAGGGGAGCAGTACACCGAGAGAGGGCGCAAAGGGTAGTCCGACTGCAAGTGTGAACAGTGACATTCCCCGAACAAAGACCAAGAAAGACAAGAAGGATAAGAGAGAGAAGCGACGGAGCATGATGTAGTTTTCCTTGTTTGATAAGTTGTTACGCGCACAGTCAGTTCAGACCTTTTTCATCTTTTCTCCATTCCTCCGTATTCCGGTTTTATATTCTCCATGACTATTTTTTCTCAGCACTGTCTCACGAATTGCGATGACCGTTACGAATCCTACAATCTACTGTAGTAATGTCTGTCTGAACACCCATATCCCCCCAGTTACCCACTATCGACCATCGCAATCTCCGAGCATTATTCCCTCATCATTGTGATTGTGTTATCTTCCCTCCCCCCATCAGACCCATGTTTCCCTTTCCTTGTCTCCCACCTGCTGATGTTGCGCACTTTGTTCTATAATTCAACCAGCCCTTCCAACTTGTTTCCGTCCCCTTGGTTCCGTGCCCTGGGCTGCTAGAAATCCTGCTGTTTATCCCCGGCGTGGGCGAGAGCGTGAATAGGAACAAGTCTTCCGAATAGAATTTCTGGTCGCGCTATACCAAATACGACAGTCCAGACCCGAGAAGCCGCGGTAGTTTGCGAGGTTCAAATTCCGTCGCGGAGTTTCAACGCAATCTATAAGACAGGAGGAGCCGTTGCCCTGAATGAACCATCCGACTCTCCTCTTGCCTCCTCACTCCATCGTAGTCTCTGCGTTCCCTGTTTCGTTTTCGTTTTCAAGTTCGCAAGGGTCCCAGTCTCTTTTATTGTATTATCAGACCCAGAAACCGTCATGTCACAGACTGGAGCAAAAGTTTATGTTGGGTCAGTTTCGTCGTATCCCGTGCCTCCTTGCAGTGCGGTAGCTCCTTGATAGGAGGTCCCCGCGGCTGATTGCATTGTTTTGTTCTCTCATGTAGCAATCTAAGTTGGAATACAACAGATGATTCTCTGCGAAATGTCAGTCTGACCTTCCTTGTTGCGGCAGACGTTCGGCGTTTGTTGCATACTCCCTCTCGAGATGAGCCCTAATCTGATCCTTTCTCTCATTAAATGTACGACTCTGTAGGCATTTTCCCAGTTTGGCAGCATCCTCGATGTACGCGGTTTTCCTTTGGTATTCCTCGTATAATCTTGTCCTTCATGCACCCCGAGACGGATCTCGCTTGGAATGCATTGCGTTGTGGGGCAAGATTAGCCATTTATATCGCGACTGACGCTTATCTCATTAGTCGATCGTGATGCGGGATCGCGATACAGGTCGCTCTCGTGGCTTTGGCTTCGTGACATACAGCAATCCGAATGAAGCCCAGGCGGCTATTAACGGTCTCAACGAGCAGGAATTGGATGGCAGGCGTATTAAGGTCAACCTGGCCAATGCTCGTGGTGGAGGTGGAGGTGGAGCCCCAACTGGAGGCGCACCCGGTGGTGGTATGTGAATCTCGGTTTAGCACGCGATGCCATTGGCTGACCCAGCAACCGCCTAGGTTATGGTGGCGGAGGAGGTGGTTACGGCGGAGGTTACAATGCCGGATACGGAGGTACGTTTCGAAGAAATGTTTTGTGATGTTCGTCACTGAATAGCGTCCTGCAGCCCAAGGCGGATATGGTACGAAGCATTCCTCGAGTCGTCGTGATGTGTATCCTGATTACCTTGATAGGTGGCTACCAACAACCACAATACTACGGAGGAGGTGGCTACGCAGGTGGCCAATACTAGGGTGTTCATGGTATGTGAGCCTTCGTCTGACTGTCATCTTGTTCTTACATTTGCATAGTATCACCTTCATCTATGCTTTCCCGTCCCTGTGTTTTTGTACTTGTTCACTGAAGATGCCCTTGCTCCATTCTGACGATATTCGATTCGTCTTCTTTCTGTTCTGTTGATCGACCCACTCATCCACAACGCTCGTTACCGACCCCCGTCGTTTCCCTCGCCACGCACAACATTGGTTAGTTTGCACCTTTTTTCTCGCAACGCAATTCGACTTGTTCCCTGTCTCCGATCCTCGTTCATTTCGTATCCGTGTTTACTACCACGTACCTTCAAGTCGCTTTTCGTCTATACTTGTAACGCCCGCAGTTTCTGTTGTGGGTGGGTGTGTCACAGTGTATGAATATAGTTTTCCTTGTAGCTCTGCATCTTCAATTTTACTCCACTCCCCCAAATACGCGTGCGCTGCGGTCTGATTGTTCGCCGGCTTCGAGCCGACTTGTCTGCGTGGATAGCCCCATACTGTATACGCCAACATCTTCGACGAAAATATGCTGAGAAATGCGGCGTATCAGCACAAATCCCCACAAGATGTCCAGGCAAAAAATCTATTGAATCAACCTGCACCTAGATGCTTAACCTGTCCCTGTGAGAAATTGCTTCACTCCCCAGCATTTTATCGTTGCAAACATTGGCGTTTCGCCGGTGACATGTGCTAATGTATGTGCACATGGTCACACTGGGCTCGACTCCTGCTGAAAGAGCAGTCAGTGTCATCGCACTTGAAATATCAGGAGTCCTCAGCAAATGCGATGATTTGAGTCGCAGTAAATCCCTCGTTGGTCTGCAGTAATTTTGGAATTGTGACTGTGCCTATTGCCGCAATCGATAGGGTCTATATCCAATGATGGATTCACTGTGTACGTTTCAGACAGTTGGATATTTGACCAAGTCTATGTCGATGAGGGGAGTCATTTGTTTTATAGATGGCATGAATGTTGGAAAATGGGTTAAACGCAAGTGGCGGATTTGCAGGTCTTTGGGCGTGGAGGCAGGAGTGGGCCCCGCTTTAAGCGCCCGGAATATCGCAAACAGACTGCAAACATATCCCGTTTTGAGACTTACGACTCACCTTGGGACTTTCGACAACGCGTGTCCTCGGAAACCCGACAACTGTCCAAGGACCTGCACCGCCCGCAGGTACTTGGGTCCGAATATGCCTTGCTCGGCCCCAGTTCTGGGAGGGATACAGCCCACGATGTGTCATGGTTTGGGCCATGGGTGGCGCGGTGGTCAATGCGAGAGAAACATGCTCCGACATATGAAAGACAACGTATGTGCCCTCCCTCTCGATATTTTGGACCTTTTGAAAGGGTCCATTATCCTTTGTACCTCTAGACGCGGAAGTGGGTTAAATATCAAGCGATTACATGAGGTCCTAGGGTCAGTCTGAGAAAGTGTGGACCCACAACGCCATCCTTCATGCAAATATATACCTCTTCAAGTTGGACACTTCACGTGAACATAAATTCGCACACCGAGTTGAACCAGATCCACCACCACGACCGCCCCTCCAAAAGACCACCACAAAGACGACTTTCCCCAACAACTCATCTCAGTCCGACAACGACCACACATATACTGTATACACATCGGCACATATGACCGCACCCTACGACAAGGATGGGCAACCGCCACGTCCTAGAAATTCTTGGATCATCTTTCGCACCGAAATGCTCAACAAGCGTGGTCCCCCCGAGCCTGGCACCAAGAAGCAGCCACAGGCCGACGTATCAAAGGTCATTGCGAAGCTGTGGCACGACGCACCTCCAGATATTCGCGAAGAATACGAGAGGAAAGCTGCAAATGAGAAGGCAGAGCATGAACGAAAATATCCTAATTATAAGTACAAGCCAAAGTCCAAGGCGGATAAGGAACGTGAACGACAGACGAAAAAGGCTGAGAAGTTGAGGCAGAAGGAGGAGGCGAAGAAGGCCAAGATTCCCAAACCCCCGCCATTTGCGTATGGTACACAAGTCACTTACTATGCTGCTGCTGCTGCGATGCTCCCAGGGCCGAATGACTACCCTTCACCCCCTCTATCCCTTGCATCGCCCCTTCCCCCCGATAAAGATTTACCGGATGACGAACTCTTGACGATTGGACGGGCTTCATCGTCGGGGTCCTCCCGGAACGTTTCTCAGACCAATTCTCCTGTTTCCGAAGCCCATCACATTCCTGATCGTGAAGAGTCAGTTTCACCACGAGCTTCTGACTATCTTGCACGTAAAAAGGCATCCAAAGTCGCGTCCGGCGACCAAGCCAATCCCGATTTGGTCCCCAGGGAGCTAACGTGGTTATTGGCACAACTTCACGAGCCTGGTCAACAGACTGATGAGCCCTACGTGCTCGGATCCGACTCGAGTGAAGGATCCCCTTCCCCAGTATCACCCAGTGAACAGTCTCCTGTGGCCCCCGCCATATCGGATGCTCAGCCACAATACGCGTACCAAGAAAATTGGGTTCACACGCCAGTCGACGCGTCTCAGGATGAGGTATGTCGCTCAGATCCCCCCTCGTCCTCCTTCTTGAGCTTTGTTTGCAGGCTGCATCATTTGGTGTGGAACTTCCGTCTCTACCGGCCTCATGGGTGGCAGAGACGTCGACAGAGTCCTTCAGGTCCCTTCTCAATGGGACGCATGTCTCAGGTATCTTTGACATGGCCACAGCCCAAGGATTCCAATCCCCGAGGAGCGATTTCGAGGTTGATATCAACTCTCCAACCGGACTTAGCCCCCAAGCAGCGCAAGGGGAGACCACTGGCTGGGGCGATATCATGGACAATGTTCGAGAAGACACCTTGGGTGCGCTCCCTACCCCAGAGACCAACAGTTCGTCGAGTAGCGACGCGCTCCCGACCCCTCCGAGTGCCGCTCTTGCGAACGACATGGCGATGAACGCGTACTTCGATTTTGATCTCCTCACCCTTCCCGATCAACCCCATGAGCAGGACAGCTACTGTCAACCGACATTCGATTGTTCTGACTATCAAAGCCCTATAACCCCTTCCGACTACGCGCCCTATGTCACCCCTGCTCAAATTTTGCAGCCATTGCCCGATTCATCCCTTGCACCCCTCCCCCATTTTTCGATGTCGACATTTGGGGAACCTCCCGCATCCTCACCATCACCAACGTCTATCTCCCCCTCTGAGTTGTCTACAACAGCATCCTCTACCTGTGCGTCTTCGGCTTCCTCTAGTCCTGCCATGTATCGTCCTCCCCCCGGAGCATTGAACGCGTCATCTAGACGTGTGGGCGGCAGTTGGAAGGCGCCTCCAGTATACCCCGCCTTCGACGAAGACCTCTCACCTGGTGGTATTCCATTCCAGGAGTCAACGCCGTGGTCTTTGACGACTTCGTAGAGGAGTTCTCACATGATACTCCTGACACCACTGTTGTATTCATCTCATGCTTATGTCCCTTCTTTGGTTCTTGGAAGTTACTTTATTGCTCTCGTCTTTCTCCGTTTGCATCACGTCTGCTCTCATCTACATCTCCCTCACTCTACAACCATCTCCACACGCATCATTATCATCTCGCATTGGCATTTCTTTCTCATCTTGCATCTGTATATTGTTCAAGTTTCTTTCATCTCATTGCTCGTCTGAATCTCCTTTCCTCTCTTTTTCTTTCTTGATATCTCTCTTGCCCTCACAATACCCAACGTCGTTTTATCGGGTTCTCCTCATCCCTTCATGCGTCTCGTCTGAGTCGTCGCATCCTTCTCATGAATACTCGGTCGTTGTCAACATCCTCAAGTCTCCGCATTCCGTCATGCATCGCACGAATCTCATGATTCGGCATTATTTCAATATGCACTCCGTTCGCCTTTGAAAGGTATGCGCATCCTCTCGTCCACGATGTAATGACAAATTCTAACGCTTCTTTTGACAGAACCTGAAAATGGACTCAATCATGTTTATCATTAATCCCCCTAAGTCGCACTCTCAATCCAGATATCGAGATAAACCTCCATTCTATATGCATCATAATCATTACCCCTCGATATGTTGGCTCGCCATGGGAGCCCTCTGGTCATTGACAATCATAGCACTACACACCACTCTGTTCGTTCGGTTTCATTGTGAATGTGTTGTGTTCAGGACTAGACAAGTTTGAAGTACTGGGTATTTGACTTGGACCTTGGTGCATTCTATATTTTTGGGCGTTCTTGTGTATTACTAGTTTTCTTGATCACTCCTTCCTATGTTTTTTCGCTCTTACGGTTAAAAAGGTACTCTTACAAGATATATGGTCGAAATTGCTATCGTAGAACGCTCGTATTGGGCACATAGTTAGTGTACATAGAGGCAATGCCATGGCATACATTGCTATGCCTTAGATTCTCTTTGTTTCGAGCAGTCGTGTCGAGGATTTGGCACCTGAAAACGCGTCTGTGGCTGATAACAAACAAGGACCAAACAGCCTCTCGGAGGTATATTCCGTGCACCTTATTCCCAAAATAGCCGTGTTTTCCATATAAGGCACTCCTGGGATTTGATTTTCCCGTGTGCGCTACACGTGTCTGGGAGAGTGGGATCGATTTGGGTCGTATTACGGTCGGTTAGCGCGATGGGTGCCTTGGTCTGAATTTCTGGTGTTGATTCCCCATTGTTCGTCCATATGACTCAGAGGCGAAGTATATGATGTCTTTTTGTTCGAATTTTGCAGGGATGATCTAATGGTGCAGGGACTGTGGGAATGGTGTATTTGGAAGATGAGGATAAGAGATGCGACAGGGGTTCTCAGAGTTGCCATGGATTCTCTTCCATTTTCTTGGACGATTTCTCGGAATGTTTGGTAAGGGGCGGTGGAGGGTGTGCGAGAGTTCTGTCATGAGATCTTTCGGAGGTATGTGTTTTGCTGTTCCTGTGTTGTTCGGGATACACGTCGAGACTCATTATCATGACTCCAATGAAGGGTGTCCTCCTTCTGGCGCCGCAGGGTGGTATTCCTCGAGCGTCCCCCCCTCTGCTTCGTTCCTTCTTGCCTTTCCCCCGCTTTCTCGTTCGCGTCCTATGCTATCCTGGTCGTTACTGGCCCCGTCTTCTATACATAGCATTTCATTATGAAGAAGCGCTCTTCCCAGGGGAACCCTTCTATGACAGGTCGTGTGTGCCCTCAGCTCACGCCTTTTGTATCTGTGGGACTGCGAGGATGATACGATGCCGCTGGTGACTCAATGGTGAGTACGTGGCACATACTCCTTGGAATCGCAACTTACACCCCGCTCACATGCGTATTTCATTCCGTTGTAGACTAGACCCATAAGAAAAGTTCCACTGGGTTTCCATTGCATATGACAATCCATTTCCGCACTGCGACCATCCAGGACGTGTGGACCATCCCGTTCTGAAATGATGCACAGTTGCAGGACTCCTAACTTCTTCAAATGCAACGATGTTTGGGACTTGGGTAGCAATGGCGCCGAATCTCAGAACCCACCCTCGTTGCTCGTTGCTGTCTCCAGTGAAGTGCTCCGGCACTGCTCAACACCCTTGACGCGCCCCTGGATTCTCGGTCTCTATCCAAGGTTAGAGAGTACCTGAGCAGCATCTCAACTTGGCGTGGTGCCTGATTAACTATAGTGGGTGTTTGCAGTTGGAGATTGCGGGCCCGGGACCACTACGTTCAACAGCACAAATAGCCCTCCAGTCTTTACCCCAGTAACTTTCCCTCGATATCCCCTCATTCTCCACGCTGGGTTGGGTGTTCAGGAACGACCGTGCGCCCCTTTGCCTCTGATTAGAACACGTTATTCCCGCCGGCTGTCTGATCATGATGGCGACCCCACTTGTGCGGAGATGCCCCGAAGATATCATTCGTATGTCAGGCTCGAACTGGTTTGGTGACTGTGGTCAACAGTTGGCTTGCGCTATCGACTGCGAACTATACATTTAGGAGGGTGTTTGTGTGTGGCAAAATCACTAGCGTTGATTAACAGTTTGCCGCTGGACCGCATGATTCATCCCCCTCTTGCACGGGCACTGTAACGTCCGAGTCGGCGAATGATATTCCTCTTTCCCACTGCTTGCGTGTACAGGCCGCGATTACCGTCTTTCGGATGACATTTGCCGTGCACGTTCGCCTCAAAGCGTTCACTTCCGTCAGAAAGGGATTGATAAAAGAGTGATATGATTACTCGAATACAGCCTTTCCTTCACACTTCTCTTGTTCCGCTTTGGATCTGTACCTGTTCATCTCTACGGCGAATCGGCTTTTGGATTGATACGATTTGTCTGCCCAACACTGACCAATAGGCAGAATCAAAAGTTTTGTCTGTCGTCGTTGGCTGTTGGCCGCTGTTGGCTTCTGTCGCTGTTGTCGAGCTGGGAGGTTAACAACCCATTCGTCCATCTCCATCCACCCTTCCAACGAGATATTTGCTTGTCGTCCAGGAAACAACGCACGCAAAAGCAATCATCTGGCAGAAAAACTATAAAATATCTGCCTGCCTAGGGTCTGGGTTGCAACCACATCCTCATTCGCATCTAGACTTTCTGATTTGCCTCTTTCTCGTCTCACTGACTCGGTGATCATTTTTTTTCGTGCTCGACATCATCATAGAGTCTGGCCCAACGCACGATGCACAAGTTCCAAGTACCCCACGTCCCCATTTATTCCCCAGACACTGATGTGTTTTCGACTCCTCCTTCGACTCCCGGACCAACCATCCCAGAAATACGGCCTTCTCTTTCTAGACGTTCCAGTAGACCATCAAGTTTAGTGCTCAGTCATAACGCTGCAGAGTGGAATACCAGCATAATTGTCGATTCCCAGCTATCCCCTGATCCGGCTTCCCTCATACCCGCTTCTAAACCGAATAACTCTCCTGTGCCTTTCATCCCTCCCAACGGTATCCACGTTAACGGAGTGAATGGTCACTCTGAGACCACGACGAGGACGCCCACAGCGATGACGAACGGCAATGGACATCATCCAAAAGTCGTCGTGTCACCCCATTCGGCGGTAGCGCCAACGCCCACAAGTGTGACGTACCGCACACAACCACCTCAACCTCACCAGATCATCTCGCCCTCTGCTGCCCAGACCGTTCAGAACCACCACAATCAACAACATAATCGGAATCAATTCGAGCGATCTCCTTTATCGCAGGACCAGACGCACATTTCTCAGCCACATTCCATCGCCTTTGGCCAATCTGACTCACAACACATCTCTTCGTCCCAATCGCCCACATCTATGGCTCCGGCTGTGAGCTCACCATGCTTCGTTCATTCACAATTGCAAGGGCATTCCTTGTTGAACTCGATACGAGACAAGTCGGACAAGGTCAAGAGATCGTTAGGGTTAGGAGCTCGTGACGATGGGAGTGTTTCAAACGGTGTCGTAGAGAGGGACACGGGCTATAATCGTTATCTCGGGGACCTAGAGGAACAAGATTCGACTGGAAGCCTCACCAAACAACTTGCTGAAACCGCTGTAGGCGTTAGAGAAATGAGCAAACAACTCGGTAGGTTGCTTTCACTCTCGATACTGAAAAGGGGCGCGCTTACCCATGCATATATTCACATATGCAAATATCTTCCAGGCCGCACTCGAGTACATTCGACTATCCAATCCATCTTAATCGTAACAAAAGCCAGAGACAACAGACTGATTCAGCTCACACGGGAGCTCGCTCTCTATCTCATGCTGAAACCTCAGAAGAATGGTCGAGGGGTAATTGTGTACGTCCGGTTCTGGTTCAGGCCCTTCATCCCCTGACATCGTAGGTCGATAGCTATGTTGACTCTCAGCTTCGGACCTCCCGTCGATTTGATGCAGCAGGTATTCAACGTGATCATCCAGACCTCTTCGTCCCATTTCCACGCAGGCGAACTTCCGATTCATCGGTGTCGTCAACTTCAACGGCGTACTCGAAAGATTCCTCAGATGAAGAAGGTCAACTACGATATTGGACTGCTGAGATGTGCAGTCGTTCACCCCATCTATTTGACTTCGTCGTAACAGTAAGTCCATTGACCTTTGTTCGACTATCAGTCAGCACTAATCACGGAACTTTGAACCCTACAGCTCGGCGGAGATGGTACTGTACTCTTTACCTCATGGCTCTTCCAGCGTGTCGTACCCCCTGTCCTCCCCTTCGCTCTCGGGTCTCTCGGTTTCCTTACAAATTTTGATTTCGCCGATCACCAGTCAGTTATGGACTTTGCGATAGACTCCGGTATTCGCGTCAACCTTCGTATGCGCTTTACCTGTACCGTATATCGAGCGGTCTCACCTGCTGAAGAGCGCAAGAATAGCAAGTTCCGCCGAAAGGCGATCAAGAAAGCAGAGACTGGCGAAATCCTTATGAAGAATCTCGAGAAGGGCGGTTGGGAAGCCCTCGAGAGTGGGTATTCTTCTCAGGTTGGGAAATGCGCGAAGGACAAGGAGATCATGTGCTTCACGACGAGACCTGTTGAGAGTTTTGAGGTTCTCAACGACCTCGTGGTAGATCGTGGACCAAGTCCGTACGTGAGCTTGTTGGAGTTGTTCGGTATGCCATTTTTGGTCGCTTGTTGGTCCCCATTTTCATTTGCTGATCTTTTCTATAGGTGACGAACACCACTTGACAACAGTACAAGCCGACGGGCTTACAATATCCACTCCTACAGGATCCACGGCGTATTCAGTACGTTACCCTTGCAACCGTAGTTCATCATAAATTAATGTACCCCTCATCAGCTATCAGCCGGCGGGTCTCTCGTACATCCCGAGATCCCCGCTATCCTAATCACACCAATATGTCCTCACACGTTATCATTCCGACCCATGCTCTTGCCAGACAGCATGGAACTTCGTATATGCGTACCCTTCAACTCCAGGAGCACCGCGTGGGCCTCATTCGATGGAAGAGGTCGCGTTGAACTGAGACGTGTGTATCCCACTTCTCACTACATCATAACCCCAGTTTCACTGATGTTTCAATCTGTCAAACAGAGGGTGATCATATCAAAGTCACTGCTTCGAAATATCCCTTCCCAACAGTATGCGCCGATTCCCAATCCGTAGATTGGTTCCATTCTATATCAAGAACGCTGAAGTGGAACGAACGAGAGCGCCAAAAGAGCTTCGTTGTGGTGGAAGAAGGTCCTTCGAGCAAACGTAACAGCATTTCGAAGAAAGTCAGGAAACGGCGGAGTGCTACAATAGTCGGGAATGCGACAGGTGCTCCCGATGTCCGAACTCATAGAGGGAGGAGCATGTCCATGGGGTCTATGGATGGACCCACGGGAGCAAAGGGCGATGATAACGAGGAGGAAGACGAAGCCTCGAGTTCTGGGGAAGAAGAGGAAGAAGAAGAAAAGTTTGATATCGACGATCTATCGTCGACTGATCTCGAGTCGTCTCCGAAGAGCGGCAACATCTCGAGCGCGACTGCAGTTGAGGAAGTCATGGAGTCTACCCGGGTCAATTCGTACGAGGAAAAGATCGCAAGGGAGAAAGCACTCGAGAATGAAGCAGCTGCGAACGTTCATAGACGTGAACGAGAGAAACAACAAGCTCAAGCAGAGCTTGCTGCTCGCTCTTTGGCTTACGGGAATCCCCAGCTAGGTGGTATTCCACCATCTGTCAGAAGGAAAGCGAGATCGAGGTCGAGAGATCACAGGTCCTCGAGATCGCGCTCACGATCAGGATTACGCTCTGGCCTGGAGACTCCCGATCGTTTTGCTGGCCCACATCCTCATCCTCCAAGGCTCTCTCCCAGACACGTCCAGTTTATCAACGTATCAAATAATTCGAGCTCGAGTTCGATCAACGAGATCGGCGGTCGCGAGTCTGTTACCCCACAGATGGAGAGGGAGCATACAGTCGCCGCTTCGTTGAGGAAAAGTCTCGCGGAAGGAAGGGAAGAGGTTTTGAAGACTCCCACTGTTCCAGCGGGCAGCGTCCAGTTCAATGGGGACGTAGAGCCAGATGAAGAGGAGAGACGCGGGAGAGAATCGGAGGGCGTTGAGGAGTCTCCGTATATCAGGAGAGCGTTTGCAGTGTGGGGCCAAGATGAGAGCGATAGTGCCGCAAGTGATAGTGATTCGGCTTAATGAAAGTCCCAGTGAGGGTAATCAGTTCTGCATTCTTCGTTTGTTGCTTTCGTCAATTCTCTTTGCATGCCACTTTTTCGATTATATTTCATGAAAGAAGTTTGAACCTTAGATGTTGGTGTATGATCAGCAGAAGTCATCATCATTGTATGTATATGGGATAATCCCAAGTCACTCATAATGTTACTCTCCCCCATATTTGTCCCTTGATATTGGATCCAGATCGTGCTTGCGAATTGGCTGTGCGTTGCATTCTCTGCGTTCTCTGACGACGAGGGTAAATAATGGTAGGTTGCCTTGTTTCTCTTGTCAGCCGCAATACTGATTTCTTCCTAGTCACAATGCAGACTGATCGAAATCCCATTGAGTTGTTGCCCCGATCGGGGACATGCTGTTGCTTCGTGTCTTGTCAGCCCAACGGTTTGAATTCGAAGGACGCATAAAATCGCCGAAAGACCAACCGATCGCTCCCTAACCTACTTCCTACCATGCCATTCACCACCAACCCACCTCGCGCAAGGCTTCGCCGCGACTCCTTTGGAGAACCACCTCCTCGACGTGATTCGGAAATGGGGGAATCTCGTCGTTACTCTCAGGGTCCCCCGGAATACGACCAACCAATGAACGATGTTCAACCATTCGACCCTGGGAATTCCTATGCTAGTGGTCGAGGCGTTGGTCCTGTACCTGAACGTCGATTCAATGTGTATCGAAACGATACGGAGAACGATTTTCGAAATGCCCTCAGTATCCCGCAGGAAACCCAAGGCGGAAAGCGTGGTTCTGCTGATAGTGCGATGACTTTGACAGAAGAGGATAACACTCCTGGGGATTTGAAGGATCCCTACGGTTCTTATCAGCATCCTTACGAAATTCAGCCTCCTAACAAAGCTCATGGTGGAATGGTCCCTCCAGGCGGAGATCCAGAATATGGGGACTACTACAAGGGAGACGGGAAGGATTTTGAGGAAGATGCGTATGATGTGGAGCCAGGTCCTCAAGAGAGGCGTCGTGGTTTTCTGGGGAACCTTCTCGCACTTCAAGGCCTGGATGAAGAGGGCGATGGTGACGGTACAGTTATTCGTGGATTCCATATACGAGATACGGGTCTTGGCTGGGGACATCGCACAATCGATGATTTGGCTCCGGAGGAAGATCAAGTTATAGACCCGGATGATCCCATTCTGACTGGTGAACGTAAGACCTTTGTCGATGACGATCCAAATGACATAGAGAAGAACGTGCTTCAAAACATGAGTTACCGAGAAAGGCGCAAAGAGGCTCTACGAATGAGGATCCAGTACAACGTTACTTGTGAGGTGCTCCTTTCTCCTCACGACTTTGTTGACTAATCCTTTCATACGTCTCAGCCATACAAAATCGACAACAATTCATCATGAAGTTGGCTCGAGCTCTAATGACCTTTGGCGCACCTTCTCATAGGATCGAGTCTCAACTACTCTCAGCAGCCCGGATCCTCGAACTGGATGCAGAGTTCATCCATATCCCTGGCGTAATCATTTGCTCGTTTGGTGACCATGAAACCAAGACTTCGGAGACACATTTCGTCAAATGTGGGGGTCGGCTGGCATTGGGTAGTCTTCATCAAGTTCACAAGATATACCGTTCCGTTGTCCATGATGAAGTCAGCGCGTTACAAGCCGCAGAACAGCTCGAGGAGGTTATCAATGCACCACCTATCTACAATGCTTGGATCCGGTGCATACTTGCATTTTTCATCTCGGCTTTGATTTGCCCCCTGGCCTTTGGAGGGTCAGTTGTTGATTTAGGGATTGCGGGGATTGGCGCTGTTGGACTATGCCTCACGCAAATCATCACCTCCACGAAGAGTCAAATCTATGCAAATACATTCGAGCAAGTGTCTTCCTTCTTCTTCTTTAGCTTTAAACACTGACGGTCTTCTTCGGTATATAGAATTACGGCCACGATCTGTATCTCTTTCTTCGCTCGGGGATTAAGTACCATCCCGGGATACCTTTTCTGCTATACGGCCATATCTTCCTCTTCGATCGTCAGCATTCTTCCCGGTTATTTGATTTGTACGTTCTTCCCCTCCTATATCATCCTGCCTCTAACGTCCCGAAAGTGAGCAGTTCCCTTGAGCTCGCATCGAAGAACATCGTTTGCGGAAGCGTCAAAATGGTATACGCCCTGATCTACACACTCTTCTTGGGATTCGGTCTCCAAATCGGCAACGATCTCTACCTCCTGTTCTATCCAAAGGCTCGAAACGACATTGTCGCGCAACTTACCCGAAATCAAGATGCTTTCACATTAACTGGTACCTTCATTCCGGATAACGAGAAGGACGTATATGGCGGGTTCGTTGCAGGGGCTCTCACCGGTGGATTCAGCTTCACGACTGCGTCCGACTTCCACAACGAAAATGTGATCCAGGGATGCTATCGTTTCCCAGACGCCCCGTTCTACCTTCGAAAATTCCCCTGGTGGTGCCAATTCGTCATCGTTCCCATATTCTCAATTCTGTCGTCTCTTTCAAACCTCCAGCCGTGGAAGACATTGGATATGCTCGTGATGGTGATAATTTCATGCGTTTCCTACGCTTCAAACAAGCTCGCAGACCATTTCATCTTCCGACGTTCGGACGTTGTATCGGCAATTGGAGCTTTCTCGATTGGAGTCCTGGGCAACTTCTACTCTCGGAGAATGGGTGGAACTGCGTTCACATCGATGGTGACTGGGGTTTTATTCTTGGTTCCTGTAAGTTTCCTCATTCTTCTCCTATAAGTTACCGTTGACATTTGGATCCGTTAGTCCGGTCTCTCTCAAGCTGGGGGCATCACGGCACAGGGAAATGGCATCGATATTGGAAATGCCATGATTGCGGTGACTATTGGCATAACCGTGGGCCTGTTTATGAGCCAAGCTCTTGTGTACATGTTCGGGACCAGGAAAAGCGCGGCAATGTTCTCGTTCTAGGAATTAGTGACTTTGACAGGTGCTTTACGCTTTGAACTTGTGTTGACAGTCAATTTACAACCGATATTGATTTACCCTGTCCTCCTGACTTGCGCAATCATGCGAACCATTGGCGGATTGAAACTGGCCTGATTTCAATGCTTCGATCTTTCTGATCTCCCGCTTTCAAAATTACATCTTGTTGAATGTAACAAGTCCGACGGGGATAGGGCGACTAGAGGCTCTGAGAATGAGCCGTAGCCCGATTAATAATCCCAGACTTCAACTCTTGTGGGTGAACATCGAGCAGTATCGACGCCTTCTCTAGTAGGCCAAGAGCACGGACCACGATAGGAAGGCTCTGGTCAAGAAGAAGTATATGACGATGGGGATCGGCCCTGCGCTTTTTAAGGGGCTGAATCGTTAGAGAAACCGCATCCCTGGATATCGATGGCTGTTTGCATGATAGAATGCAGCAATAGCCTGAGGTTTGAGTCTGATGTCGGGTCCGTGCTTCCATATAGATGGGCACTCAGCCGGAGCGAAGCTCCGCTATTTTGGGGCTGACCCCAGGAGTCCAGGGCACAAAGGCCAGCTAGACGCTTTGCCATTTCGCATCCCCTTACCAAGCGGTCGGATCCGGGTTGCTATACAGCTTGCAGGGAGAGATGTGATACGTCTATAGGTCAGCACAACCCTCGGGATGCAGGTCGTTTCGACTTGACGACCAGAAAAGAGTACAGAAAAACGAAATTTGATGTGATATATTGGCTTTTGCATCTGGGTTGCTGACTGAGGTATTTCGTTTTCCTCGCGACGTTCGCACTGGGCTCAACTTGGGGATTGCAGAGATGGCCAGCATTCCGCTCGTGCCGAACAAGAGGATTATTAACGGATCCCGAGGCGATTCACGCGCCGAGAGTTGTTTGTCGATGACTTCGGCACTGCTTTGTGGGAATGGGTAGCCAGGGAAAGTCATTCGAGTACCAATTAGACTCAATGAGGACATCGGGATTACATGTCAATGACAAACAGCCCGCAGGGTGAATGAATAGGCGAGTTGTCAAACGCTAGTCCTACATGGCCCAACACGTAAAGACGGGTCGAAACAAAGGTCAACGCGACTATCGATGGGACCCCGAAGGAACTCGAGGGTTCATCAACAAAGGAAAGATCGACCTGAGGGGGTTTCAATAGAGTTCATGCTCGAAAGGAGGGTTGGAGGTACTTACATTGCTCTATTTCTCGGGCACGAGCCCGTGCAACACGTCGTCCAATCTACTTCTGACATCTTCAACTCTCGCTCCTTGCTTTTCTACATCGTCGCGGTAGTGTACTTTGAGTGCTGCTCTGGCCTCTTTGACAAACTCATACGACTGCGCGACAGACGTGCCAATGTTAGGATCTGATTCTGTGCTGATGGACCCCGATGGAACCAGAGAAGAAAAATCAATTTCTGATGCTCGTAACAAGGCCAAATCGCGAAGAGATTCTTCGAAAGGTAAAGGAGTTTTCTTTGAGGTCATGATGGTCAGAGACGAGCCTGAGGAACTGGGGGGTGCCCCAAAACGAGGCTGATTAACGCCACAGCGCCTTTGTGGCGTCGAAATGTCAATCTAGACTTCGGAAGTTACCGAGCATTTGATGAGTTTATAAAGCGAGGGTGCGCAGCCTTTCCACCAACCCAACCTTTCCCTTTGCCTCCCACCTCGACTGAGGTTCTGTGCCAAGGGCTCCCTACATACAGGTTTTTTTCAATCTCTACAATACAGGTAGAAGTCCATAATGGGTTCGAAGGTCTACGTTGGGTCAGTTTCGTTGAAAACTTATCCGTCCCGTCTGTGCAATGACCCCCTTTTGAGGGGGTTTCGGCTGATTGTTGTGCTTTGCCCTCTCATGTAGCAATCTTAGTTGGAATACAACTGATGACACTTTGTCCCAAGTCAGTCTTAATCGCGATGATGAGAATCATTAGCATTTGCTCCCTACGTGATCCTGTTGTCTGATGTGTTGATCTTGACGTTCTTTTCTGTACATTTCTGCATCTTTAGGCTTTCTCTGCCTATGGCCAAGTCACTGATGTACGCGATCTCCATACTGTGCCCGCTCAGTGCCCCACGGGCGTGAGAGTTTTCGTTGACGCCCACTGCTTGCTTTTCCCAGTCGATCGTGATGCGCGACCGTGATACCGGTCGCTCTCGTGGATTCGGATTCGTTACGTTTGGCACAAACACTGAGGCCGAAAGTGCTATTCAGAGCATGAATGACTCTGAACTCGATGGAAGGCGCATCAGAGTGAACCTCGCAAATGCCCGCCCTCAAGGTGGAGGAGGAGGCGGAGGTTCGATAGATTCTGCTCTCGCGATCGATGTGGCTGTACTGATTTAATTCACGTTCTAGGCTACGGTGGAGGAGGAGGAGGTTACGGTATGTCTTATCCCAAGATCGTTGTAACCCATCCTCATCTATCGCATCTAGGTGGTGGAGGATACCAGGGTGGCCGAGGAGGTGTGTGATCTCATCTGCGTGTTTGACGATTCCTCATTATTTTATCAGGAGGTGGCGGTGGGTATAGTGGAGGAGGAGGATATGGCGGAGGAGGATACAGTGGAGGAGGCGGATATGGAGGTGGGGGATACTAAGCCACTGGTCAGTCTGTTCCATCGACGTCGTTAAGTTGACGTCCTAACGAAGATGTTCCCAGTTGGTCTCTCGGTGTTCAGAGGATCTCGTTACGTTCCCGCCGCAGTCCAAATTTTCTCGTCTATGTCTCTCGTTGCTGCCAGAGATCGATGCTCGCTTACTTGCACTCCTTGTAGCTCTACATTGTGTTGCTTTTAGGGATTCCCTCGGTTTTTCTTTGGCAGATTTCTGATTCTCTAGTCCGTCTTGTCTGTATAGTAAAATCAGTTGAATGAACTGTATGGCCTTTCTTGACAAAGATCACTTCGAGTGACTCAGTCTGACTGTATCCTGTCGCTGGGCGAAAAGCCCCAGATGAAAATTTTGAGCGCCCAAGCTTGGTCGTATTTACACCTATTTAGGAGCTTCCTTGACAGCGCCTGATTTCCATACTGGTGAGTGAACTAGTGACAGCCTGGTCAGGCACTGTACGCACCCTCAGACTGTTGGTATTGATACGACATATGTTGCTGTCTGGCCCTTCTGCCGTATATGTTATTATCGCAAGTTGTGCTTGTTTTCGAGGATGAGGAACCCTGCGGACATTTCAACTGTTTGACGAGGACTGACTATTTAAACGGACGCCGGACCCGGATACATGAAACCTATACGAAACATCTAGCGTCCTGGAACGCAATTCTAACGATAGAAATCCGTCGCCATCTCTTGGCCCACCGCTTCGTTCGACATTCACATTTATTTATTTTTTCCCTGAAGGTTCTCCTGGTTTTTTCACTGCCTTGGGATCAGAAGGTTTCGTCGTTTTTTTCGAGTCAGACGGGCGTTTGGGATCTATTCGAACCACAGGTTTATTGTTGGGGCCTTTAGAGACCCAATCGTCGTAGCTTATTCATGCTCAGATGGTCGGTAATAGTGTGGTGCACAGATAACACGTACTTCTCATCGCCATCGCCATCCGAGACTTCATCTCCGTCGTCGTTGCTCGAGTCGGTTGAAGTTTGAGTTGACACATTCTCGTCATGTTTCTGTATGTCTCTACTGGGAAGTATTATATTACTACTACTGAGTATTTGGTCTAGGGGGCTACATACCCTTCCTTGGCGCCTTCGTGTGATATTGATGCTCCGGAGCCTCCAACAGTCTCCTCAATGTTCTGAATAACTGCCAGGGTACAAGCTGTGAGCCGGCCTTCAAATATGGTACGGAAGTAGATATACCCTGAGTGTGATCGCGAGTGTCTTCCATTGCCGCTTTGACGATTATGAGGGTGGGTGCGATACAAGCCAAGGGTGAGTGGGGTGAAATGGTTCAACGAGAACAGTCCTTGGTCTTATACATTGGGTGGACTTGCAGCGCTTGGCCTGAGAACACGAAGCCGGAATTAAGCAGTGCGGGGAACGCTGTGTATATGTGAGGGACTCTCAGGGATTTTCACAGGAATGCATTGGCTTGAGCGGGAAGTTTCTTCAGTATTAAAGTTCATAGTAGCGCTGTAGGTGGTTGTACAGCGTCATGAATACACCCAGCGCAGGATATCTACGCCATGGAGCGTTCGTTATTGCAGGCTTCATAAGCTTCAAGTCGCCTCATTTGAATAGATCTTCTCCGTACGGCGTTTCGGTAGTCGTTTGATGTATGTTGGTCGACATGTTTATGGGCGTTTCAAGGGTTCATCAAGAGGTTGTCGCTTATTTCGAGCTACAGAACATATGTCCGACATCGGAGAAGTAGACACAGCGTCCGGATATCCCCAGAGGGCGTCTGCTAGGGTCCAGGAGCCTCGAAAGCACGCATGCGAAGAAGGCGCAATGTCCCTCAAGCTAGTGTAAATGTGGTAATAGCACGGACAAGTTGAAAGCTATTCCATCGAAGGGTTGTTGACCACGAGTGGCAACCGCCCTTGGAACGATGCCACTGGTTCCTGGCGTACGCCCGGCTGTTTGTTTGCTTGGAGCAAGATGTTTTCAAGGTACGGCGTCTTGAAATTGGAGCCATGTAAGAGATCTCCCCTCTACTAGAAATCGCTACATTAACTTCCCTGATGGGAGACGAGGATCCATTCATTACTGAGGTGCCTGCGATGGGTTGACTTTGATCATCATGAATTTGCCGCGATGGTGGGCGATGGCACCGATGACAGATCGAGTGTTCGTATAAATGTTTGTCGAGTTCGTATGGTTGTAGGCAATTCGGCCTCTGGTCAAAGCATGGTCGACCGATGGACCGAGACGGTCGAGATTCGACACACAGCTTCATGTGCCATGTCCGGAAAAGGAAGGAAGTTACTTTGAAGTTCTCCTCCATGCGCGTGCCATTCAAGTTCTCTGGTGCTCGAAAGTTTTGTCACTTGGCTTCACAATTTACGACCTGTTCCCTACAAGAATGATATTTCCATACGAGGCCACAAGACTTGTTTGACGGAAGATACATGAGGTTTAACGATTCCCGACTCAGGGGCCCTGAGGACGAGTGAGACCCGTTTCAATGAAACACTGAATTTTGCTTTCCAAATTCTGATCTTATCTCCTCTGGTTGTACAGCATGGGTTCCATTGACAGATGTATCCGGTCCACGACTGCGCATGCCAGAGGTGTCACTTGTCCCCCACGTGGTCGTTGCTGTGTCCAACGCGCCTTTACATATGCGGCACACGTATCGTATTATCTTGAAGCTGTGAGGGTCCAGGGTCCACCCTGGTCTCGGATACAAGGTAAGAGGTTTTGTGGCACCTCTTTATCTGTGGTAGGTGCTGCCGAGCATGATTATGACGACCTTGTTCTCACAATCCTTGAGTAGTAGAGGACGAACGCTCACATGGCGTTGAGCATCTTGCTATGCCCATTGGAATGATCCCCCACAGAAAGAGGCCTCAATTGGTGGATTGTCCTAGTCCCCTCTCTCCTAATTGGCTGCCACCTCTGGCTTCCTCGGCGATCGCGGTTTATTTGGTGCATGGTGCTTCCCCGCCCCCATCTGCCACGTATACGGAATCCGTGGCGCTATGCTGTGGGTGCGGGAATCATCGATGGTATGTGCCATTGCCATTTACTTCTTCCGGAACAACAGGGCAATGAGATACCCCGCTTTGTCTAGAATGTCAATTACAGGTCCTATTATGTACACGAGAAGAGGATTAAGACTGTCGAAGACCGAGAGTAACCCGACAAGCATCCAGTGCAGCTTATCATTTAGTCACCATAATGTGTGGCGTTCTAGACAACCAATGAATTGCGGGGGCTATATTTATTACAAGGTGGGGCACGATAACGTTTTGTTCTCATGATCAGTGTTCGCTCAAGCGAACACTACTATTTTTGTACCTCCAGAGGCGCAAACTTCAGATCTGAGCATGCTCTTCGCATGGCTACCCTTCCGAATGGGTCGATCTTAATTCTAAGATGGCATAACACCATCCGAATTGGCTTATATACTAATGGGCGCGAATAGCCTCACTTGCGTTACCTCCCACGAAACTCTCTCTCGTTGGAACTTGCTTTGCCGTTGTGCTCTCTACGATCCTCAAGTTGCAGAGCAAGTTGTCGCCATGGCCACCTCCGGATCTCCTAGCACGTTGAGGCCTGCACAAGTCGCTGTAGCAATGGTGGAAGCAGGCGTAGTAAAACATAAGACTAGGGCAGACAAAGTCTTCTTCAAGGCTGTGAGTTTTCTGTTCTGTTCGCTCGAGTGATTATCCTCACATCACACCTATTTGTACAGTTTCTGGCCGGTGCTATGCTCTCCTTTGGAGGTTTACTATCAGAAATCATACAAGCTGGATCTGGGGGTATCAACTCGTCCAATCCGGGTCTCGTCAAGATCCTAGGGGGTGCAGTGTTCCCTGTTGGTTTGGTGATGTGATTACCATTCGCCTCGCTGTTACCTCGCCGGCGTTAGAAGCTGATATGTGGGGGTCAGGATCGTGCTGCAAGGTCAAGAACTCCTCACGAGCAACATGATGGTATGTTCTCAATAAAATCGGTTCACCCTTTTCCAGTCCAGCTGACCGAACGTGTAGGTTCACCCCATGGCAGTTCTCAAGGGCGCGATTCCGTGGTGGAGTCTCCCTCTAAATTGGGTCATTGGTGGGTTTCATGCGTGGTGGCGACTGCGCGAGATCTTGATCATCTTATTTGAAACCAGTCACCTTTGGGAATCTCATTGGAAGCTTATTCTTTGCGGCTATCCTCGTGAAGTGTGCGTAATACATACCTCCTCCTTGGCGGTTCTATTTTACCCAAGGGTCAACAACAGACAGTGGAATCATTTCCACGGAGCCATACCTAACGTTTGCTAAGACATTTGCATTGTACGTTTTACATTCGTATTGTATCTTGTACATATTCCATCCATTTTTCTTCCAGGCACAAGGCGCGGGATCCTCAATGGCACCAAATATTTTTACGTGGTATCGGGTGTAACTGGCTTGTGTGTGTTGCAGTTTGGGTGAGTGTTATCATTAACGCCCCCTGTTTACACCTTTTTGCTTATGTCGTACTCACACGACCTAGCAAGCGGCAGGGGCCAAAGATACCATCTCAAAGGTGATACCCTCGGTATGAGACAACGACGCCTTTTTCACCTTGATACTCACAGATAGTCGCCATCTGGATCCCCATATGGGTTAGTAGTGTCATTTGACCAAGTTGTAGCCCTTTTTCTCACTGCGGACTTCGTGCCCAGATCTTCGTCTCATGTGCATTCGACCACGGTAACTCTACACCAGAATTCATTCATTGATACGCCTCTCTAATGAGTTTTCAAGTCGTTGCAAATATGTTCTCTGTCCCACTCGGGATCTTGTTCGGTGCCGATGTACGTCGATCCTTACATTCAACGTATTCTGATGCTCATTGAGCGCGTAGCTTTCTGTCGCCGCATATATTCGCAAGTAAGTATATTATGTCAAGCTATATCACCTAATCCCTGGGCCGACATTCCGATATCAGATCTCTCATTGCGTCATACTTGGGCAACATAGTCGGCGCACTCATCGTCGCTCTCCCAGCAGTGTATTTCTACCTCGGTGATTACCACTTTACTGATATGGAGGCCAACGAGATGGAATTAGGAGGTTCGGAGGATGCCCCTAGAATGGTTGTATATGATACCGACAAGCGATCAGATTAGGTGCAGCATGCTATTATGGCCGTCTTGCATCTTTACATCTACCCATCCCATCCCTACTCTGCTCGAAAGTTCCTTCGTAGGGTCGGTCCCGTAATCCCTGTCTATTTGTAAATCGGCGGATATAAATACGAGTTTTGTAGGATTGCACCCTTGGCACAGAATACCTGCTTAGACGTCTGTTGTCGTCTTCTGGTCTTTATTCTCAAGAATGGGTCTGATATTGGCTTATCGAGGTAACGTACCGTCGGCTCGATGACTGCAGCCGAAGCTGGTACCCATGAGATTTTCCAGCAGTAATACGGTTGTGTCAAAATGGCAGATTGGCCGGAGTATAAATATTAGAGCGAAGATTCTTACACCGGAGTTCAGCATACTACAGATGACTCTACGTAAGCTCCAAGAAGGGAGCTTGTGGTTGCGTCGGTCCGCGGACCGTCTAAAACCGCATCATCTAGGCCCGTTGGAAGCCCTGGCTGTTGTACATCGAGAGAGGAAGGGAAGAGGACATTGAGAGAATTGACTAGGAGCATAAATATCAGCACCGATGGGATTGATTTACACCTTTCCAGTGAGCTGGCGTTCCAACGTCACAAGGTCCTGCGTGTGAGGATGATTCCACAGGATTTCAAGGGCCGCAGGGTCAAACGGAGGGAGAGGCCTCCTTGGATTTCCGCCGTACCCGTACAACTTCGTCAACAGGGCTTTAGTCCCTGCAATGGAAGCTTTGGCGATCGTGTAATCTGCGCGAGCAATAATGGCCTGGAGGCGTTGAGCCTCTTCAAGGAGTGACTGGTCCTGAAGGGAGCCTTCTGATAGCTCAAAAAGCTTCGCGATAGAGTGCTGAGAATAACCTATTAACGGGACCGGAATTGATCAAGGGAAGGGAGCGAAAACATACCGGTGCGACATTAGCAAGGCCAGTAATAGCACCGTGGGCATTAGCGTAAGTTGAGGGGAGGAGGAAATCAATGAAGCCACCAAGAACCAGGAAGGGTGCATTGGGGTTCTTGCGGGGGTGGGACGAAATGAAATTCGGACTTGAGACGGTAGCACAGATCCGCGTGAGCTTCCCAACGTTTCCACAGCTAGCAAGAGAGGAAAGATCAACCCCAGCTCATTTACGACCATATGGGACCCCTAACGTACGTGAGCTTCACACCTGCTAGGTTCGGGCATTCTTCAGCGAGCTCGGTGATGAGGTCCGAGTCTAGGTCGATACCACTACTCGCACCAGGATCTATTGACACATAAAATCCGTCAGGAGCTATGAAGCTCGGAATGTTACGCGATCTTACAGTTGTAGATGATCACAGGGAGTGGACTCTTGGCGGCTACCTCTTGGAAGAATGCCTTTAACGCTTTCTTATCATGGGCCAGGGCACCGGCAAAGTAGCCACTCGTGATAACAATAACAAAGTCTGCTCCTGCGTTAGCAGCTTCGCTGCAAAGCTCGATCGTCTCGCGGGTGCTACCAGCGCCGGTTCCTGCGATGATGGGAGTGTCCTTAAACCCAGCATCGTCCAATGCACGGCGAGCAGTCGTTATCAAAGTGGTACGCTCGCTATGCGAGAGGTGTAAAGCCTCTCCCATGGACCCGGCAAGGAGTGGATTCACACCCGCTTTGACCACTCGAAGGACATGGGCAATGAATGCGTCCAGGTCTATAAACAAACGAGCTATCAGGATAGGTCTCAAATAACCTGAAGTCACCCACCTAGGTCCTCAGTCTCCGGATGAAAAAAGGTTGGAATGGGGGCAAAAATACCCGGCTTGAGAGAACGCGAAGTTTGGGTAGTCCCATTGAGAGCATCGGTGTGGCCATTGGAGGCAGCACCATCCTCGGATCGTGCTGCTCTAAACCCGTTGAGACCATTGGAGCCCATGTTGTACAGAGAAGAAAGATAGAAGATATAGGGTGCAATCGGTCGGAAAGAAAGAGAGGGACAGCTGACAACAGATATTCCGATTCTTTATGAAGGATTTCGGATGGTCCCCTCGACGCGGGCCGCCTGACATTCGGTCCGGCGGACCTTCGCTCCGCAGGGCGCTCTTGGCGATAAGAAGGGCCCCG
>JANAWD010000288.1:0-48127 GCA_027627245.1 Meripilus lineatus | reverse complement strand
AAGTCCCCGGTGAGTAAATTTTCCACATCCTGGTCATCGGCTTCGTCAGAGCCATACCTGATCTTTTCCAGATCGATGCCAACAGCGGCCATCTCTTCAGCGAGCGTCGGGCGCTTCGCATCAGAGGTACCTGTTGGTTCGGGTTTAGTATGCATACTATCAAAACAAGGTGAGATTTTTATGGATTTTTATATGGGGACGTACGGCTGATCAGACCAGTACGTATAGATAGAAAATTCGAGAGAAAAATTCAAGAAACGGAGAGTTTCCACTCAAAAAATGTGAGGACCGCGTCCGAAAGAGGGAGGTCGGCGATTCGCGAGACTTCCCGATTAGGAAGGAGCGCGGTAACACAGGGAGTTTCGGGGAGAAAATGAGAAGTCTTCGAGTCGGGCGAGTGTAAGTGAGTGGTGTAAGGTGTAGATTCGAAGCTTAGAGTCATAGGGACTCGTAGGTAGGACTTTTATACATGTAGATACTGAGCCACTCGGGCTCCCGGGACATTGTAGACTACGGATATGAGTAATGGACAAGAGAATTAGAACATATGAGAATTACAAGACAATGAGAGAAGGAAACTAGACTACTGAGTACCTGAGGGGAGTGCTCACTGTGAGAGAAGTGAGCGGGGACTCGTCGGGCGTTGGCGTCGACGAGTTTCACTAAGTCCTCGCATCACTCAGAGCATATCATGGGGACGGCGCATGGGCGCTTCGGACTTAGTATTTCAACAATACTACTATACAGGGACAGCGTCGTGTACGAGATAATCCAGACCGGGTGATTAACCAGTGTAGGTGAGCAGCAGTGTGCTAATAGAGTAGGGTTAGTATCTCACATACGCTAACATCTGTCCCGACAGCTCCAAATCAGCCTCTGTCTCAATCATCACTGTCTTGTTCCCGTATGTTTTTTTGTGCCTGGCATGATACTGCTTGGACTTTTACAACGTCGTGTTTCTGCTTTCTTGGATTCGGAGGATGGATGGGTTTTGTCAGCATATGGAAAGAGTGCCCCTCTGTTTTGGACAGTTATTCCCTAGCCCATACTATGACTTGGAAAAAATACAACTGGCGTCTGAACGCTGAAGCTTAAGCTTCAAGCTCGAACGAACCTGACACTTTTGAGGATGCGGCCAAACGCCCCGACTCGGATGATGATGATCCCAAGCTCTGGACATGAAGCACCTAAACGCAATTACGTGCAGGAGAGTCTTGCACCTCTTGCCACGCCACTGTCAGTGTATGTACCAGCCCGCACTCCAGTTTTGGAAGTGGCCAATGACCAATCGAGGTGGAGGCAAAGAAGATGTAAATCTCTTGACCAGAAACCGATGATGCCGACTCTTAGATGCTTGCCGAGTAATAATTTTACAGAGGCTTGAAAACGGACAGGAGAAGCAAGCCAGTATTATACTAATCCAGAGGCAGCCGGGTTCATGGAACGCGGACTGGTGGCCCACCGGCAAAGAATATCGCAAAGTCATCATAATGCAATATCCCTACAGTCAGCCTACTTATGGATAAGCCTAGATCTCCGCCAGCGACGCGGCATGTTAACCAACACTTTCAAGTGTCCGCGAATCATGTATAATCATCGGCTCAGTCAATGAGTCGACAGGCAGTTGTATTCATTCGGAACAAAGGGCGGCGCTCAACTACTGGTCAGATTCATTTTCTACACCTGTATATGGGTCAACGCAAAGACTGACGTCGCAACTCCAATTGTCACCATGCACATCAGGAGGACACTCTCCAGTGTGAGATCATGTTGAACGGGTTGAAGGACGGTCAGGACTTCGACGTTGTAATACAGACAGACCGGTGACATACGCAGTCTACAATTTTCGTAGCTCTTTGGATTAAACCAGACACCAATACCCTTCACACTCGACACCCCGCCTACTGCCCAAGCATACCTACACCTTCCTACCGATATTATTTCCGCTGCCAACTCTCACACAGATGCCAGCATACGGACTTGTTCCCGCCTTGCCCTACTTGCAACACGCCTTGATCACAAGCCGCTTGCCTCCAAATTGGCTCAATATCTCACTCTTCCCACTGCCAAACTTACCTCCACCATCTCTCAATTATTTGCATCTGAACACTCCCTCTGTGTTGAAACCCTTCGCCGTTCACGTCCTACCATTCCCCACTTCCTACATCACTGCCAATACTGTGAGAAGTGTATGAACATCGAGTCCATCCCCGTGGAAGATGAAGCACACATTCTCCTCGATTGCTATTCCCATTTGCCACTGATCCAACTGCGTCGTGACCTGCTCAGATCCCTTTTCCAGGCTCTCCCTCATCTTCGTGTGAAACGCTGTAACTTATCCTCAATTCAATTTCTCGCACTTTTATTTACAATATCTGATACAGTACCTATCATTTCTCAGTTCGTTGCAGATGTCTTCACTTTGATGCAAACCCCTCCGTAGATTTTCATTAGACGTCCTCGTGACATACGTCGAGATAGCATACATCCTCCTCCTCCTCCTCCTCCGGAGCTCCGACTCGCGGATGACGCGAAATTTCGCTAAGTCCTAGACGCCGAAGCGGGCGCTTCGTGTCTCACCCAAACCCGACAGAACCAAGCGGAGCGCTGTCAGGAACCGGCTGGGTACGAGCACTGTACGAGCCTACGTGTGTCGCCTCTGTGACACCATTCTGTCTGCTACCGCGGCTGCTCACTTGTAAGTATCGGTACAACGACTCGGATAAGGCGATCACAAGCTGTTATATCCTCTAAGTCGTCGTCAGCATGTCCTCGCTGATGGCTCTGAAGTTCATGGATCGCATTCGCAATCCTGGCATCATCACACTCGCGGATAGGATCGAGGTATCCAATACAGAGTCTATCTTATCTAATCTGTCTGACCCAGTAACCTCATGCAGACTACATTCGCGGTATCGTCTCCTACCGCTTCACCAGACGATGGGGTTTCCAAACTCGAAGTCACGAATTCAGCACAAGTCGCCTCATACGCGACCTCGTACTCTCTGCTGACAAGTATCGCGCTCTCGCAGTTGTCGATTCGCTCAGGCTTGAAGTTCACAAGTACCCCAAGGAGATCAAGGCAAAAGACGGTGCAATCGGAACTCTGGAGAACAGTCTTCTCGCATCCCGGGACATTTGCAAGGCTCTAGTTGATCAACTCTTTTGTACTCAGGAGAAGGAACGCACTCTGGAACTCGAGCTTTCTGCATCCCAGGGAAACTGCAAATCTCTGTCTATTCAGCTGTCCGAATCTCAAGGAAAGGGAAAAGCTGCTTCTTGCCTCGCGAAGGAAACCCAGGTTCGCCTGAGAGAGTGGAGGAGGATCTGGATGAGACTTCTGCAGAGCTCGCTGAGCTGAGGATCACACTTCAAAACGAGCAGGCTGCCTGTCGTACTCTGCGAGAACTTGCCGAAACTGAAGCGAAGCAACATCAATACATACCCAACGTTCTTCGTGCTAAATGCTCTACCACTCGCGACGAGCGGGACAAGAAAGCCAAGGAGTGCGACAAGTGGCGTCAGCAGTTCGCAGACTACAACGCGCGGACTAAGGAGGGATTCAAGGCCAAGGAAAACAGACCACCGAGATCCGGACTCAGCTTACACGGAAGCAAAAGGAATTGGACGAGGCCCATAACGATTGGCACATCGACAAGGAGGAGAGCGATTGGGTGAAGAAGAGATGGGAGGAGACGCGGGAAGACTTGGAGGTGGCGAACAACGACATCAATGCGCTCAACGGGGAACTTGACCAGAAGGATGCGGTGATCGCGGACACCCAGCGCGAGTTGAAGTCACTACAAGAAGAATTCAGGGCATACCGGCAGAAGACAGAGGAGGACTCTTAGCTACAGCGGGAACACATAGAGATGCTATACAAGAAGCTCGACGAGTCTAGCGAAGAGGTTGAGAACTGCTACGTGGAGATCAAGGACACTTTACTTAAGTTGGACGCTGCCAAGGACCACGCGAGCTCTCTGTACGCTCAGGTTGAGGAGAAGGATGCTGCCATCCAAACCCTGCAGGCCCGACTCGATCAGGCCAACAATGATCTGGGAGTCGCAAAGGAGGTTCATTCTCTGGAGATCAGTACTATCACCGGCCAGCTCGCTCAGAGGGACTCCATGTTCTCGGTTGCCCGCATCTCGTTCGACGAAACGAAAGCAGACTTGGAGGCGGTTAACGCCACGATCTCCACACACTCTCCCCAGCTCCCTGACAAGAACACTGCCCTTTCCGACGCTCAGGCCGAACTGACTGAGATCAAGGTCGCTTTGAAGGCTACCGAAGATAAACTTTGTGCAGAGGGGGCTGCCCACCAGGACTCGGTGGCACTCGCCGACGCGAAGACCCTCGAGTTCTCTAGGGAGCTGGTACAGCACGATCAACTCATTGCTCATCTCACCGAACGCGAAGAGGCTGCCTTGAAGGACATCACTAGACTCGAGGCCACGAATCAGGACCTCAGTGATCGCATCCTCACCCTCGAAGCCCAACTCTCTTCCATTCCTACTGCTCATTACTCAGATCCTATCGTGTCCGTCGACGAGGTCTCTGCCGAATTGGAGAATGCGCTTGCCAATAACGCCGTTCTCGAAGCTACCATCAAGGCAGCGGAGGTGATCAACGCCGATCTCACCAGGGCGTTTGGACAGGAGTGTGACGCGCACGACGCTACTCGTAAAGATGTGCAATCACTCCAAACCCGGCTCGCTATTGCATCGAAGGACCTGAAAGTCGCCAACGAGAAGATCGAGTTGTTGCAGTACCAGATGGAGAGCCGCGAGGTCCAATATCACGCTTTGGAGCAGAAAGTCTCAGAGGTTGTTGCAGAGATGAACAAAGAGAACGCGCAATTGGGACAAAGCAAGAAGTCCATCGAGGAGCTGCTCGTGGCCAAAGTCGACCGTTGCGACAGATTGGAGAAGGAGAACATAAGTTTGTGAGGTCCGCAGTCCAATCTCGCGACTCTCTCTTCCTCTCCTCTTTCCAATGTCACGAACGCTTCGGTACCATCTCCCCCTGTTCGTGCAATCCAGAAGAAGGCGGGGGGTTCAACGCGGGCATTTTCTCGCCTAACGTGAGGATTCTCATTCTTTAGTGTTTTATTTCTGATGACTGACTCATCGTACATAGGCTTCTTTTATATGATCGTCACGCGTCTCCATCTCCTCTCCTTTTGCGTCATCTTCGTTCTCGCCATCTCCTGCTCCTCCCCTCACATCCCCTTCTGTCCCCCATAACGATTCATTCGGTATCTAGAATGATGTGCCTGTCCCTCTGCGCCTTTGAGACCTATTTTGCGTGTCTGCGTCATCTTCACCTTCATTTCCGGGTAGTGTTGGTGTAGTGTAGAGTACATTCCTACGTCTGTCGACACCTGTTTTGTGGTAGATACATGTTGAATGTTTGGCCTTGGGGCCATCATTTCTAGAAAATCTAAACGAGCATCAACTGTATCTAATGCATTTATAACCTACATTCAACTTGTGGTTTTTGGTAGGTGGAATGAACCCAATAAAGTAGGCCGAACTTGTCACCAACAACAAACAATCGGCAGTGCGGCTCCTTACACCTGAGCCACACTTGCCGCTTATTCCATCCGTCCACTCTCTTGCCAGATCTAGACGCTCGACTCGGCAAACACAAACGTCGTTGCTCAAGTTTACGAAGAATCATTCCCCGCTGTTGAGAACTCCGAATCAGGTTCACGGTGCATCACACTCATCTTCAATATCTTTTTTCTACCGCGCTCACCTCAACGTTTGCGCTTGCGTTGCCGCTTCACACAGATTTTCCGCTCCCGCCAAAACCGACCTGATGTAAGCATGCATGCATATCTTCACATAGCACATAGGGATAACCTGTTCGGAATGCTCATGGCTATGTTTTACTAGTTGCAGGGTCACTGGTGGCAACACCATCTTTCTTCGTCTCTTCGTTGATGCCCGCCCTCCCTTTGCAACCATGTAACCTAACGTGTGTGTCCTTGAGCCCTGGTATTCCATTCGGATCCATCTAATACATTGAGCCAGTCCTTACTGCTCGTAACCTGACGTCAATCGCTTCGGAGGATCCAGCAGTTGCACTTCATGAAGGGCATTCGCAAGCTGTGCTCGCTGCTAATCACAATGGCGACATCACTATTCCTTCTTGGCGTTGTCACGTCATAAATGAGGTTGGTTTATAAATCAGACACTCTGCTACAGCACGAGGCTGATCCTTTAATGCATCATCATTCATCACGATCTGAAGTACAAGTAATTACTTAGGCCACACCGCGAACACAGCCTTCAGCAGAGAGAGCGAAGTGATCGACCTCTCCGACTTGAGTTGTGCGCTGCACAATGGTACCAACTTTGGCCGCTTCTCACTTCGGAGACTTTCATACGAGCTACAGCTTGCAACGGCTTCTCTTGGCATCTGGGGTTCTGGTATTGCCATTTTCGATGCGGGGAGAACGTGGGTGGGGCAGATCAATATGTGATCGAAACAAGAGAGTGGGTCATGCAACTGTCAGATCGGTGATACAAATAGTGACTTCGGTACAGTTCGTTCCGATGAATGAGAAGATCAAGATGAATGCATTAATGCGACCAGGGCCAATATCAATAATAAGATACAGTAGAGGCACTTCAAGAAGCCTCTCCGACAACAGCAAGCCTCTTCGACGGACCACCATCATGGCCTACCAACCTCCACATGGATTCGGATCCGGTCATCCAGCAGAATATCCTATCCCCAACCTGGCTTCTCCGGGGGCACCCCGTATCCACCTCCTTCGAACTTATAGCAGGGAGAATTGTTCTTCGGACAGGGAGATAGGTCGACAAATTCATCATATTGGAACCGCCGGTAACTTTTAATGCCAATAATAGACGGTCGGGTCTCGGTCTTACTACACATTAAATCTGGGGAGGTTGTTGCTATCCTCCCACTTGATGGCTTCGCTCGGAAAGATTTACCTTCCTTGCATCCTACTCACGAAGTCGTTATCACAACCAAGCGCCAAGGTTTAGGAAAAGCACACTGTAAGTAAGGGTCATTTCCGTCTATTCGTTTGGCCGACATCCCTTGCAGTCTGGAGAGAGGGTCCCTTTGTTGTCGAAGCCACTGGGAGGGGGGTCCTTTTCGCACAGGTCTCTCAGCAGTCACCGAGAGGACGCTTACACCTCAGGAGCAGTGGTACGGTAAGGAAAATATGTATGCACAAATAAGATCACAGTACATTACTTACCGATATCGTACCTGACAACGGACATCTCGTAGTGTGGTCGGACAAGTACTCTGTCAAGCGTATCAACATAGGTAGATTTCTGTCCGGTGCCCACAGAGACCAAGCATTAGTCTGCAGGTAAGTGCAGCCTGCTTGTTGGTGTACTCGTTTTGATCTGATCTGTAGTGGTACTCGATTTATGGGACCCAGGACCGTGGAAATCCGAATCATGATCAACTTCCAGGCACTGCTACAGAGGATGTGTATGAAACATTAACTTACTAAGCTCGTGACTTCGTACACAGTTGTAGGACCACAGACATTGAAATTTCGACTGCCCGTACTGTATTCCTGATGCCTAATTGCAGGTGCACGTCATTGGGCGCTTACATTTCGCGATCGCCAGAGAAGTAGAGCAGAACCTAGGAAGATTTACGGTCCCACGGCCCACGAAAAAGCGCAAATGTAACCCCTGTATGTCATAAAAATGTACTGAGAATTGATATTACTATCGCCGCGCGTCAGCCCCACAATATCACGTTCCGCGTTGGCGTCGGCTGGCATTACATCTTTTGGGGTTCTCATATTCAGGCAACTCGATCAAAGGATTTTGCTGGTAATGCGGATCAACAATTTTGGAAGGTGCTTACCCATGGTTTCATTTGTCTCGGACACCTGTACGTCCACTAGATATAGCCAGTGATAACTTGAAGGACAAAGCGGGCATGTGATGCGAGTAAATCGGTGCTGCGAAGATATGCAATATTAATGAGGTGGTGGTTCCATCTTCGTTGCATTCGAAGAATGCAACATGGTATTCTCATGGACAGAAGCAGCATATTCGCAGTTCGAGAGGAATGCGGGGGTATGGCTCGGATCTTCAAAGCTTCCCTATTGCCAGCGGGTAGTCTGACCGAAGAAGTTAAGAAGTTGCAGTCACATAGGCGGGAGAGGTGCACAAGAGAAGTCTGCATCTGACCAGGAGTGCAAAGGCCAAATACCATGTGTTGGAGGTGAGACCTCATGCCCCATGATACATACCGATCTGCATACCAATTTCCAATGCCAGTGGTGTCAGTACAGCGTGTGCAAGACGGTAGTAAACAAGGAATTTACTTTAAAAGGAATGCGATGAGCGAAGATGGAGCCTCTTATCGTCGACAATAGCCGGAAATGTACCCAGCAGGCTTACTATATGCGCATCGGAAGTGAGGCTAGTAATGGGGGAAGTGAGACAATGTGACATTACATCAAGCAAAAAACAAAACAAGAGAGTGAAAGAGATAGAAAAACTCGCCGTTCAATAACACAATAACACAAAGACTGGGAAACAATTATTGTGGTGAAGAACGAGACGGGAGAGGGAGAAGAAACCTGTCTTGAACCTGTTGGGAGTTTGCGGCGCGAAAGTGACAAGTATCATGTGACCGCGTTGTCACACAGTCACATAGGCTGGGATTTGTTACACGCCTTGTGCAAGCATCATGGTAATGCGAAAAAACCCGAAAGCTTTGCCTCCGAGTCCTTCCGCCAAGTTCCATGTTGCTGTGCCTGACTCGAAGCCACGATGATTCCAGGCTGCTATCTCAACACGGTTTTACTCAGCCCCTCAGCTGACACCAACACCCCTCAATATAGGCCTCAATACCAGTGGGTCCCATGAAACTGGCTCTTATAGTAAGGATCCACGCATGTTCAACCAAGCATGCCAGAGATTAACGTTGTTGACTCCAGCATCAGCGGATCTGCTCCAACCTCAGAAGTGGTTATGGAGGGCCATCTGCACTGTGCAGCACGGAAGTGTGCCGCCGTCTCTTTCCTCGAATACAACAGAATGGCCATGCCGTCCATGTCGACAAATATCAACATCGGACTTATTTGGCGTGTAGTGATCATGCCTTGAGTATTTGTGGACATCTCGTGGCCGAAAGCTACTTCAATAAACAATATCTAAATTGAACTTCACCCTGCTACCGTATCCGTATATTGCGTTTTTGCCATGGGTACTTTGTACGCCAACACATCGAAGAACGTCGTGGGGGCTACAAAGAAGTTCACGTTTACCGAACGTTCAGTTTTCATGTTAGGTTGTCTAATTCTCGGCGCGCTTGGTAAGTGTGATTAACGCCTCAACCCTTTGTCTTTCGTAGCCATCGCTCACACACTTGGTCTGCACACGAGTTACTTCATCATGTATGGCCGACTCTGTCTCGCTCGCCTTCTGTTAGCGCGACAGAATGTTTAACGCCAACAGGTTGCACCTACATAAAAACCTGCCCGCACTCGATATTGCGGAACCCATTGAACCCATCCTCCTCCCTCCCTCTCACGCCTTCTGTTGTCCTCTATCCCCACATAGTCATCATGTCCGAGACACTAAATGCTGGCATTTGGGTCTTCCTACAAATCTATGAGACCATTCTCAACCAGCGAGGAATCCCATTTCCCAGCAAACAAGAGTTCATCAACGATGGGTTATCGAAGTGGGCAGAATTGGATCCAGATATTCAAAGTCAATTTCTGTCCAATGCCGAACCCCATTATCAATGCTATCGTCAACGCTGCAAGCTGGATCCAGATGTTGTGTCTCATGCATTCACGCAGCCCCTGGATGTGGCTCCAAAAAGAGGTTTGTATGCGTTCAAGTATGCGTTGGTTATTCGTACTGATGGCACATTTTGTGGCGACGGCATTTGAATGTGATTTTCAGCTCAGAAACGGAAGTGTACTAGAAAACCCCGCAAGAATTGCCAACATCCGCCGGAAGATGCAGTGCCAAGGCCTGGTAGGTGTTTCGATCTTCTCGAGATTTCGATATTTATAACTGAGGATCCTCGGGCCACAATAGGTATGAGGCAAAACATTTGTGTCCAGCCTTCTATGAGAATGGGTATGTCAAACACCTTTCTGAGGTCATCTGGGGTACGATTGAATTTCAGGGGTGCCCACCCAACCCTGCGCCCCCAATGTGCTTGGTGGGTGTGACGCCGATATAGGGGACGCATATGAACCAGGCCTCTTCTGTTCCGACAACCGCTCGAACAATGTTGACTCCTTCACCAATACCGAAGGGGGCGCCAACAACGAAGTGTCATATAGTGGAGATCTTGGTATTTACTTCCTTCTGAAAGCGGGTGCAAGGAAGAATCACTGATCTGTTTGGTTTTAATCACAAACCAGCACCTTTTTTGACGGCACCTCAGGCCAGTCGGACACCACACACCCAGGCTTATGATCGATACGATCCTCTGGGTCAAAGAGATTCTGTAGCGCAGAGTTCAGCACTTTTAAATGGTATGAGCAGTACTTATCCGGGCCCGTGCCTCGTTGGATTGCTCATCTCCGTCACAGGTATTGCCGAGCACCACCTTATTGAGCACATCCCAGTTACAAGTCGTGCACTGCAATTGCCACTTCAAAATGGCGAGGAAGTTCTGAGCACATATGTGTAGAAGTTTCACTATTCGCTCTCAACGGCGTCTTAACGTTGAACAAATCGAGGTTAATTTTGATCCTGGTATCTAGATATAATCCTCGCTTGCTTGCGTCTCATGGTTGAGGTTATATGTTGAACGTCTCGTTTCATGGAATAACGCAGGTGTTGGTAGAATGTATGTCTTGTCTCGCCTGGTTGATTGATTCACTCTCATCTTCGTGTATTATCATAACGTCTTGTGGCCGTTCATAATGTAGATTATGCCTGTATAGTGAATCCTTTAGACACTCAGCAATTTCCATGTAATTAACCTCAATGCCTGTCCGACCCTAAATTTTGTGAAATCCTAGCTTGAGCTGGACCCGGAACCTTCCGATCGCGACTGTGGGATGCCTGTCAAGGTCTCTTGCATCTCGTGCATCTCACGCTGGTTGCCCAAAGTTGTGGTCGCATTATCACAGTCGCAGGGACGTCTCCTCGTGGATGCCGGACGCTCGGGCTGGGTGCAGGACGAGCAAAGGACGAGGGTACCTATGAAGCCTCACTTCCTACTTGTCTGAACAGCCGGTTGACCGAAGCTACAAGCTCTGACGACTCAATCCAGTCCCCTCAAGAGGTCTGAAATCTCTCGGAGAACTTGTCCTTCGAATTCTTCGGGGCAGTGGCAAATCATCATGGATTTGGGACATCAGCAAACAATGAAAACAGCCTAATTTTGTATTTACCTGGGTGAAACCCCACAAAATGTGCCTCATCTCTTAGAATCGTCCGAATTTTGTGTGTTTGGCTGGACCTCATCCCAAGTACCCGAACTTGATAGATCCCCCAATCCTACCCTAGCCCAATGCCCGCCTTGTCGCCACTGGCACTGCATTCTCTCAAAGAGCTCGCCAGGTTTGCCGTCGACGTCCTTCACTCACACGGTGAACCGAGAAAGCGTGCTTCCCGTGTCTCTTCTTCGTGAAAGTAATTATCCGGAATGCCTTATGCAAGGGATACGATTGGGATACACATCCGAAATCGATATCCACGACAATAGTAGTGCTCGGGGTCGTTGATATTAGTGGTGCATCCACGACTGAGAGCAATTAACTGTTCGTTGTAGCTGTTGAAGATGCGAGTGGACAACAACGATATCACACAACCACAAAAAAAAGATATAGTCTATAAAAGCCATACGATGCATAGGTTGTAGCGGGCATTATCCGATTATCAAGCTGACATGGGCCAACAAAACCACCTGCTCAACATTATATTACCGCATTCATTGCATCACGATAAGCAAGATGTATCGCCTTGATATACCTCCGTGGGCTCAGGACCTCCTGATAGCGCGAATGCGGGCTCTGTAAAGGCGGGTGCAAAAAGGTCACACCCTCCAAAGGGCTCACACAGACCAAAATGTGGACAAAGACCGACAACCTGGAACGGTGATGGAGCGCGGAGTTCGGTAGTTCCTATGATGGGCACAATTGATTCAATAAGTTACGACGACGACGGATTCCGTACATACCTGAGGGAGGGCCCAAACTCCGCGTAGTTAAATCTTCTTCAAAGGGAGGGTCGGTGTGTGGACTCGTTGTGTAGGAAGTGGAACCATGACTTTGGTGGCTTGCCCTCGCGAGTCCCGGCAATAAAGAAGCTGACCCGTGGATGGAATACATGAAGTAGGGGCACACCGGGAGATGAGCATCGGTGGATCTCATCGATCGGATGGGAGACGAGTTACGTACCGAGTGTTGGAATGGTATGTAGCACCTCCCCTTCACTGGAGCCCCCATTGACGTCATTAGCCAGAGACGTATCAAATAGGGAAAGGTCCGGTGAGGTCGTGTTCAAATCTCTGTCCCCATAGTTTCTAGACACAACACTACTATGGGCGTATTCTGGAACAGTAATCTGATGTTCTTGGTTGCGAGATGTGAATTACAGGCGGTTTGGGGGAGGAGAAAACGCAGAACATACCTATCCCCGTAAGGTATGGTTGCGATTGAATGTGAACGTCCTGGTCAACGTACGCCACGCGAGCTTGCGGGTTGTCGACCCCGGCTCGAGATTGAGAGTAGTCAGAATGAAGGACGTGATTCTGATGTTGAAACCTGAAATACACACCAGAAATCGATGGTTCGAATCCAGAGGAGTACGGGTGGTAGCGAGGATGGTTTCTTCTGCTTGGGATCCTCCCCTTTTGCGCTGACAACACAGAAGTCAGTCTTCTATGCACGAAGTATGGACACCTGCGCACAGACCTTTCTTTGACCTTGGCGCACGAGCTGGAGCCTCTAGGAACTGAGCAGTCCCCGGACTATAGGAATGTTGTTCTAAATTGGCGATGTGCTTCTCGTCTCTCTTTTCGTTCGCATCTGCAGTGAATTTGGCTTTGACTTCTTGGGGCAGGTGATTCCACACGCCTGAGAGTTCGCCCAGAAATCCGACGCGATTGGTCGGCGTCGAGAGTGCTAGTGAGGTGGAAACGCGATTCCACAGGATGTGAAATACGAAGAAACCGTTGGGGAATCTTGGACGAGGTGGTAAAATGTTTGTATCAGCCATAAGGCTCCAGTAGAAAGCTAGGAAGATAATATAGTCATAGGAAATACATGATTCTATATATTGACAGATTGATCGGAGACGCACAGTTAACGTCCAGACATGGTACGCGGTTTGGTCAACCTCTGAGGTTCCCCCCGGCTTGAACATGAAGGTATGGACTTGCAAGCCCGCAGGTATCATTTGAAGCGGAGATTGTAGAAGAGGTGACAAGAAGAGAAACAATGACTCACCTTCAGGGCCGTGTTGGTTTATCGATTCATTTAAACAAACACCACGCACACCTACAAAGGGGGCACGACAGCAGAGAATGGAAGGACTCGCGTGGAACTATAATGCACAAAGGCATAATGAGTGAAATGTCAGAGGATCTCCACCCCGTTTCGAATTCGAAACATGGATACAACTCGATTACCATAGCTTTGAGAGGCTCTTCAGCTTCGTAGTAGGGTCAGTTGAGAACACCCTAAGGGAGAAAGATGACAAGGCGGAGAAGTGTATTGTAACGGGAAGGCTAGCAGCCCTTCTCATCACGGAAAGGCCAGCAGCAGCAAGCAACAAAGGGATGCCCCCTGTTTCCAGTCTGAACCGCATCGATACGTCAATTTCGGTAGTTAGACTTAGAATAACCTGATCATACAGATAATGTTGACGCACGCACCGCCCCAGCCTACTTCCGAGTCCCGAGTCCTAGGAACTGCGAGTGGACTCGGATAAGGGTCCGGATAGCCCTTCCATGGCGAAACTTCGAGGAATACACCCCAAAAGAACGGGGCCTTCTGCTTCTCTGGGAAAAACAAAACGTTGCCTCCTGATGTGTAATTTCTCGTTGATGAAAAACCGTGGCCTTCAAGTGCATGCATCGATGAAATGGGACGAGAGAGGGCATGGTGTCCTGCCTACTATGGCAGCCGGGGACTTGGGCACGGCGACCTCAGGGCCACCACCGCGATATCGACTGCGGGCTGCGAGCCTCTGACTGCGGTGCGTACGATTTGACGATTCACTGGCACAGACTCGGATTGGCACACCGGAGTGACGAGGTATCAATAGTTCCAAAAAAGGGTCGGCAGAGATGATTGCCGCCATTTGCCGCCCGACTTTTGGGAGCGATGGGAACCCGAGATTAATCACCTTTTCTTCTTCCCCTTTATTCATGCAGTCAGGTATCAGGCCAGATGCCCTGAGGTCCTGCGACATCTTTGTCCGCTATCACCCATTCCGTTAGTGATTTCAATTCAGACGAGGAGATCCCAAAACCACTTCGAGTTCATGCGAATCCGTCAGCCGCGCCTCTATTAAGCCCGTGTCAGCATAACCTTGTTATCCTTGACATGAGCTAGTCTACCACCACCGCTGATTATACCTCAAAATCGTATTAAGAATCGGTCAATTACAGCCGTAAATGTCTCTTAGTCGTCATCAGCATGTCCTCGTTCATGACTCTGAGGTTCATGGATCGTATCCGTAATCCTGGCATCGTCACACTTGCGGATAGGATTGAGGTATTCGACCCAGTTTATCTCTTGTAACCTTTCTGACATCACCTCACTCAGACAACATTTGCGGTATCGTCTCCTTTCCCTGCACAACCCGAAGTCATGAATTCAGCACCAGTCGGCCCCCTCGTACGCAATACAATGCTCTCAGTGGGGAACTTGACCAGAAGGATGCGATGATCGCGGACACACAACGATCGTTGGAGTCGCTTCAAGAGGAATTCAGGGTATCCCGGCAGAAGGCAGAGGAGGACGCCCAGCGACAGCGGGAACACATCGAGACGCTTTACAAGGAACTCGATGAGTCTAGCGAAGAAGTCGAGAACTGCTTCGTGGAGATCAAGGACACCCTGCTCAGGTTGGACGCTGCCGAGGACAAGGCGAACTCTCTGTGCGCTCAGGTGGGGAGAAGGATGCGGCCATCGAAACTCTGCAGGCTCGACTTGATCAGGCCGACGATGATCTGAGGGTCGCAAAGGAGGCTCATACTTTGGAGATCAGCACTCTCACTGGTCAGCTCGCCGAGAAACACTCTCTACTCTCAGTTGCTCGCATCGCCCTCGACGATACAAAGGCGGACCTGGAGGCGGCTAACACTGTGGTCTCCATTCTCTCTGCCGATCTCTCTGACAAGAGCACTGCTCTTTCCGAGGCACACGCCGAGGTCATCGAAACACGGGTCTCTTTGAAGGTTACGGAGGACAAACCCTGTGCAGAGGAGGCTACCCACCAGGATTCAGTTACTTTCGCTGACGCCAAGACTCTCGAGCTCTCTCGGGAGTTGGTTCAACACGATCAACTCATTGCTCACCTCACCGAATGCGAAGAGGCTGCTTTGAAGGACGTCGCCAGACTCGAGGCTACGAATAAGGACCTCAATGATGGCATCCTCACTCTTGAGGCCCAATTCTCTTCCGCCCCTTCCTCAGATCCTATCGTTTCCGTCGACGAGATCTCTTCCGAATCAGAGAACGTGCTTGCCAAGAACGCAGTGCTCGAATCCTTCATCAAAGCGATGGAGTCGATCAATGCCGATCTCACCAGGGCGTTTGAACAAGAGTGTGATGCACACGACGCTACTCGTAAAATGTCCAGTCTCTTCAAACCCGCCTCTCTGTTGCATCGAAGGACATGGAAGTCGCCAGCGAGAAGATCGAGTCGTCAAAGTCCCAGATGGAGAGTCGCGAAGTCGAGTATCACGCTTTGGAGCAGAAAGTCTAGAGGTTGTTGCATAGATGAACAAGGAGAATGCGCAATTAGGGCAGAGTAAGAAGTCCATCGAGGAGCTTCTTGTAGCCAAGGTCGACCGTTGCGATAGATTGGAGAAGGAGAACATGACCCTGCGAGGATTGCAGTCCAATCTCGCGACTCTCACTGGTTTTCCTCTCTCCAATGTCACGAACTCATCAGTTCTGTCTCCCCCTGTTCGTGCGGTCCAGAAGAAGGCCGGGGGAAGCAGTTGGTTCAACACAGGCATTTTCTCGCCTAACGTGAGGATACTCGTTTCTACGTGTCTTATTTCTCATCACTGACATATCGTACGCAGGCTTCCTTCAGGTAGTCGTCACGCGCCTCGGTCTCCTCTCCTCTTGCGTCATCTTCGTTCTCGCTATCTCCTGCCCCTTTTGAATCCCCTTCTGTCCTTCAGAATGATCCTTTCAGCATCGAGGACGACGTGTCCTCCATCCCTCCGCGCCTTTGAGATGTATTATGTGTGTCTGCGTCATCTTCGCCTTCATTTCCGTGTAGTATTAGGGTGGTGTAGTGGTGTAGTGTACGTTCCTACTTCTGTCGATATCTTTCGATGTGGCCGGCAGGGATTTTGTTGTAGATGTATGCTTTATGTTTGACCTTGGGGTCATCATATATGAAAATGTAAACGTGCATCTATTGTATCCAATGCATCCAGAACCTACATATAACTTGTGCTTTCGAGTTGGTAGGATGGCCCCTGTTGTGGCAAAAATGAGGCCCGAGGATTAAGTCGAGGTTTTGAATACCTACGATGACTCGGTGCGGAAAACCGGGAGCATCTTAGATGTGAAATTCCATGAAATTTGTCACAGATATATTCAAGCATGCATTCCCGAAGCATCTCAGTGGCAACAAGAAGCCGTATTTAAGTCGTGTTGAGACTCCTCAGTCGACTGAAGCAGGGTTAGAGAATGATCAAATTTCCGTACAAAATCCTGACAAGGTTGCTGTCGACCAAATGGTGTGAGCACTGTGCGATGATCCGTCAGCCTCTGAGGTCTTTCCCTACCCAAGGCATCTTACCTTCTTCGCCGAGTAAGATATGTGAGGATGTGCGCACCATAGCCAGCTGGATATCGAGCATCGTGTCGATGCAAGAGGTGCAATGCCGTAATCGTGTACGTTTACGGGGCCTTAGGGGGTGGGGAGGATTAACCCCAAACTCTCTCTTCTCGACACTGAACCAAGGCGACAGATTTCCCAAATGCCTCAATACATCGAAAGACTCAGAAACATTCTTGGAAGAGTCATCAGTTGGTATGAAAGCGGTTGCAAGAAGATTGGGAACGCCGGTGTGCAGTGGGTATGCAGGTGCAGTTGCGACAAGAGCAGGTTCAGCCCGGGAAGCAATGGGGCCAACATGACCTACGTCCGAGGGGAACAACGAAGGGACAGCGTTAGTTGGAGCCGATGGAGGGAAGTTATGGCGTTCCGTAGATCCAGCCCGCTCATCTTGGGCGACTTGGGCGAGAGGTTTATACTTCTGGTCGCTTGATACGTCTTTGTAGGGCTCAGCCATTGTCGTTTTCGCAACGATGGAGGGAAAGTAGTGCCCGTATGAGTGATGAGTGGCTAAGAAAATACAACGGTAAAGGCGAACGATAGCTGGAGCTCATTATGAGCGCACAATGGACTACTTGTACAATCTCCCTTGACACAGAACGCACGAACCGCAACCCAGAGCAATGGAAAGTTCACGAAAAAACATATAAGAAACCGAGAAAATAAGCTCACAACCACAAGAAATGTCTGAATGAATACGGCGAAGGGAGAACGAATGCTAGTTGGAATCAAACAAAACAGATGTTTTCGTCTTTCAAGGGGCTTACCGGGCAATGAACATTAGAGAGTCAATTCCTCGGGCACCGCGGGGCGAATTGTATCTCCTGACTTCGTGGCGTGAGAATGCCGCGGAGTATGGCCAAGCTGATCGAAATTGCGAAGAACGTTGAACAACGAAGATAAAACAAAAGGTCGAAGGAATCGCATTCGACGTTCAACAGATTGCTTTCGAAGGTGCTGAATCTGGACCCGGCCCATACAAGTCAGCCAGAACTCTGGGATCTGAGAGAATCGAGGTCCAGCCCTGATTGGTCCCTAGTTAGAACTCCGATGAGATGGATCCTTCGAGTGGCTGGGACTCTTGTTCCAATAATCGGCACGACGACTCAAAAGTTTTGCATGCGACTTTTGTGAAGTGGGACAGGACCTACTATGTCGCCTCTTCGAAAACATTTTCTGTTGTCTTTGATAAGTGGTCACTACAAGTAACTCTTCGTGGACGTCTCAGTGAAGTTCCTCCGTCCGAACTGGCCGCACTGTTCTGTAGCTGCAACCTCTCTGCGATTGTCGTCGACGCACGGGGTCATGTCGGCGGCGCTGGTGCCAGTGCGGCATGGTTTAGCATTTTCACAAGAAATTCGGAGGGACATCGGGACTAGATATGAGCACGACTCAGCCTCTTTGATATTCTGCCGATAAGCAAGAAGATACTCTCGCTCCAGCATTATCATGATTCATGATGTCCAAGGTAATTGTATTCTCACATACGGGGTTTCGCCCATTGATGATGACGCTCTCGATTCCCAAACACATACATTGCTACTACGTTCAAATGACTCCATTCATGCAAAGTGCCGCCAAGGTCGTGGTATCCTTCCCGCATAGCCTCTATGGCGCTGCGACATAGGAGGTGGCGAAATAGTGGGTACCAGGTTTGTATTTCCTAGCATCTGTGGGTGTGTGGAGAAAGCTCTCTGCGTGGAATTCATTATTGAACCATTTAGATCCCGTATCATATGGCTGTACCCATTGGACGATTTAGGGGGGAATGTATACGTAAATTAGTCGATCACAGGTCATTACCGAGAATTAATAAAACATACCATTTTATCAGTACCTGAAATGCTGACACTAACTAACCCTCCCTTATCAGCGGTGCTGTTCAAATCATGACTGCGCATGATCGTGTAATGTATTTCATGAGCCCGCGTAATCAACAGGGAAGGGCTTTGAGTGAGATATCTTACTGGATCGTTCGTTGTGACCCGAGGTCGGCACTATTGTCGATCCTCATGTACGTGCCGTCCCAAGAGAAAGTGACGTTCTTATTGTTGTTGCTAGTGAGATATGGAAACATTCTGGTATTTTCACTATGGATTTTGATTGCAGCCCAATTGGACTTCACGACGAGCTCCGCCGTCCTGGGCATGAGAGGGTCTAAAGTACATGGAGTCAATGGACTCAGGCTTTGGCGGTAGGAATATGAGGGAACATACATATAGCAATCGAGGCCCCTTTGTGACCGCAATTCTGAGGGAATCATGAGATCATTGCACAGACCTCGGTAAGACGGATGGAATCAACACACATGAGTCAAAGAAGGAAGCCTCAACTCCATTTTCCCTTTGCTTGTTGCGCCGCCTGTGGCTGCGGTGCAGTGGTAGCGTTACCTGTACTTGTAGCGATGGCTGTACCTGTTGCATCACCTGCACTTGGAGCGACGCCTGCACTTGCAGCTTTGCCTTTGCCTTTATCTGTGGCTTTGGTTGTACTTGCACTTTCGCCCGTACTTGTACCTGCATTATCTTCCTGACTAGTCTTGGCGGAGGTTGATGGGTTTAGAACGGCGGGGGCTTGAGCGTTGGAAATCTGAGCCGGGGTCTCCTTTCTAGACAGCCTGATGGTAAAGTCACCACCTGGGGAGCCAATGAGAAACCTAGAAGGTTGTGAGCCGCTTCATTTGCGTGGAAAACGTAAACAACGGTTGAGCATACTTGACTCCCCATTCGTTCGTGCCTTGGCCGATTTTTTTGCAAGTCACCGAATTTTTGTAGACCTCCAACGTCCCCATGACTATCGCCTTGTCACCCAACCCAAACCTCCCATCGGTTACTTCCGGACAATCTGGCGCAAAAAATACGTCCTCGAACTCTGTCGAGATAATTTCGACCATGACCTCATTCATGTCCTCGACGACCAGAGTACATGGCAAAAAATCATAACCGTGCTTGTTCGACACTGACACCGGAGTGCGAGTTGACGTGATGTATAGGGATAGTTCTGAGTAGACAATACCCGAAGATTTGTCACGTACTTGGGGATGTGATCGAGGTTAGAGGTTAGAGAGCCTTCACCACTGCCATGTTTGTGGTACTTATATATGACCAGTTTCCAGTGCCAGGGTCATCCCCATTCAATCGAGTACCGCATGGATCCATTCTTCGAAACGAAACGTTCGCCATTTGCAGAACGGGCAACTAGCAAGACACGAGAACGGCGCTTCAAATTGACATTGCAATGCAAAGGATTGAGAGAAATTCAGGATGAAAAGCGCTGAATGACTCACCCTCGAACATACGGATCCCAAAACCAGCAGGACCGATGATCATTTCATGAGAATCGAAGCTGCAAAAGACAGCGAAATGTCGTACACTCATGCTTCCAACGTCCCAGAGATTCAACGTTGAGCGGGGTCATGATGAGGACCCCAGGTCAAACATAGCGGAAGATTCAAACAGAGACATGGCCGTAGTCAGTCCAATGAAAGCTTCCTCTCGAAAAAGAAAAATGGTGGCATATCTCCATCTCGAAAACAGAAAGAGTGGTATCCTGCTCAATGGGCTCAAAGGACATTCAACTTGTGGAAGACTCAAGTCAGCGCGCGTTCACATAGCGGTGACCAGGCGCTTGTGACGCGCTTCCCCTGTTAATAGATTGATGGAGTTCAATCAGGTTGGCTTTCTAACCGTTCGACGGAGAACACAGGTCCCCCCACAACCCCTGTCTCGACTGGATTTGTACATTGCTTCGGGATGCTTAGGCTGCTGAACGACCTCGTGTATCATCGACTCGCTCTGGGCGACCACCTCAAATGTTTGAGCGGTTAACATGCCTGTCAGAAGTGGGAAGGATGTCCTGGTGATTGGGCGGACAGGAATAGAGAGGGTTTGAGTGTGAATGTATCCTTGCGCGTTTGCAATATATTCTTTTCGCCTTCAACCGGTTTGGGAATATGGATCACACTACAATGCCGAGTAAGTTTGTTCAGGGATTAGAAGTGGGTGATTAGCCTTCCTGCGAGACGAATAGAACCTAGTGAGCATTTCATTAATCAAGGGAGATGACAATGAGATGAGTAGGTGAGAAACGTCCCTTTCCACTCTCCTATCTCCTGATGGAGAGCCAAAAGTTAAAGTTGCGATGGTGAGAGATGGGAGCAATAATGAACAGGAACAATGTGTATTCTCACATTGTAAGATGCTTGAATTTGCTTGCACACTTCGCACATTGTCGAAATAAACATTCACATATTATGTCTATTGAATGCGTGATTACACGTCTACATACCAAAACAAAAAGGTGACATAGCATGAGAATCGTGTCCATTATGCAGACTCATTACGAGCAACGACTAGCAGGTCAACCAGCAATATAGAGAGCGGGACCAGCAACAACATGCGCATCAATCAACGAGAAGTTGAACGGCGTAACATACAAATCGGTGTCTGTGATCAATACGAAACTAAAGGGGACAGATTAATGGACAGAAAGTGCGAGATTGAGGAATTAACTTACATAGTGCCATTAACAGTGGTTGACGTGTCATTACCGAAGATGGTGGTAGCATCGGGCTGAAGAGTTTGAGCGGTATTGCCGCTGATATTCGTGAGAGGTGTGTAGGTCGTATTCAATTGCGATACCCAAGCGGCGAACTGACAAAATCAAGAATTAGAGCAAGTGGAAAGGACGGGAATTGATAACAAACTGACCTTGGGAGCGGATGCATTGGTCGTGGTGGTGTAATTCTTATCAGGCCCAACCTGCATACCCGGAGCGTCCCATGCCAGATTGACAGTGTTCCCTGGCTGAGACAATGTGCGGTTGCTCGAAAGGGAAGGGGTGGAGAAGTTGCCATCAGGAAGTGCTGTTCCATTTGGCGCGTTCTAGGGGTAACGCTCAAGTGAGACTTTGAATGGACGTGTTGCGCAAGAGAAAGTATCATACCGTAATGTTGAGATAAGGGAACGCCTGCCACTCGATCTTAGGATTCGTCGCAGGGCACGACGTTGTAAACTGCGTCTGAGCAGTCCACGCCATAGCCTGCGAAATCACCGGAATGAACGAGTACTAGAATCGACCGCGGATCAATCTCCTGTTCCAGCGATGCCTAAAGCGGAAGAAGTGAAGGACATACCGGGAAAGGGAACAATCCCTCAAACTGTCTGAATACCATTTGCTGACGGGACTCAACGGCGACAGCCTGACCAAGTACAGTTGCAGCGGCGCGAGAATCAAGGTGATCAATGAAGCCGAAGACACCCGACTCGCCCGTGCGTGTGATTTTCATTGAGAGGTCGACGAAGTCTTGGACCGTCTCGAAGGGGAAGGAGTAGTTGCATGCTTTCGGCGCATTGTCTGAAAGAAAGAGGCAAGGTCATTTTATTGATTTGATCAAGACAGAGGAAGAGACACGCACCGGGTCCACCAAGAATGTTTTGGATAAGGGTAATATGCCCAACCTCCTGCTCGAGCATGTATTGCACGAGGTACTGATCGTTGGGCGTAAACCCGGCGGCTGCGAACTGTTCATCTGAGAACGTGTTCAACGCGTCCTGGAAGAGCGCGAACTCGAGGTACTCTTGGTTCAACCCCAAAATCTGATCCGACATAATCGCGTAAGAGTCTGTTGGGTAGGGATAAGATCAAGCAGACTCACGAAGGATTGATAGTCAAACGGGCTGAGAGGCTGATAAACAGGCGTCTCATTCAAACCAGCCCCACCTGGAATTGCGGCCGGTGAGGGCAGAGAAAACGCGACCTCTGAAAAAGCCAAGGCAAGCAAAGCAGAAGGTACGATCATTTTTGGAGGTGAGTAGTTGAAGGATTGATGACCGACGAGAGAAGTGTGGGTGCCTATCTACCAAGCTCGCCCCGCTCCTCTTATAGGAGTCCAGTGGATCCCTCACGAACCAATCCAGAATCCCAAACCCCAAGTCCAGTTGACACCCGCCGTCGATGACATCCCCAGTGACGACGGCCGCTTACATGAGAACCGGGTCCAAGTCCCAAGTCGGGCATCCTACATCAGGCCACCACAAGTCAGTCAGGGATGTAACTCGACTCGTCCACGCTACGCAACTGAGTCGCCCCTGCCAAAAATCTCGAAAACCCAAAGGTGGAAGATCTATTTTTGGAAACTGTCGGTTGGCACGTGATCGTGTTGGGGTTAGACGCTGGGCGCGTGCAATGGGCGGGACGACCGATTGGGTTGGTGTCCCGCTGAAATGGAGGAAGGGAGGGTGTAAAATTGACCTCCTATGTATGCGTGCAAGCTTCCGACAGTGGGTTATGAGGGATTTATGCATCCATTAAGTTAGAGACTGCGGGGATAGAGCGGGAGCAGGATGGCGGGGGATTCGGGCTGGAATGGTTTGTGTCATTCATTGTTCGAGTCTTTTATGGATATCCGTCTAGAATGGGAGAGGGGATTGACTCTCCTGAGTGGTTCATCTCGGGGAAGATGGGCTGCGGTGCTTAATGCGGAAGCAGGCGTGTTTATGTCTGGTGATGAAGGCGGTTTTGGGTTGGCCTCATTGTGTCAGGCACAGAAGAGAAGGCCGGATGGAAGGGAATCGTTCCAGTCAAGAGTCTGATCAGGGTTAAGATTGGTATTGCGGGGACCTTCTGTAGAGGACGGTGGCATGACAGGATTAGGGGATGACGAAACGACAATGCGATAGGTATATGCAAATTGATTCAATGGTCGATATTCGAACGGAACAGGTGCCCAGCAAGACGCTATTGGCAAAGAGAAAACCTAATTCGTGATTGGATCGAAGTCCGTGAGATGCGGGTGGCAGAGGAGGTCGAAGAGGAAGAGGTAACGGAATTAATGTACCCGAAGGAAGAGAAATGATAATCCCATGTAACAGACTAGGGTTCTCGAAGACGGGCGAGGATGGACGTGGATCTAAGGACCACGGGGACTCTACCGGCTTGGTTAGTGTGCGGACTCAATGTGGTGAATCGAAAGGGAGAAAAAGACAAACAATGTTACCACATGGCCGAGGCGAGGGTGTACCATGACGATGCCAGAACATATCAGACGAATGGCAAGGTAGCGTGGATGCGGTGGCACAGGAGCGTTCCGAATGACGGATGGCGCTAGGCTAGGGATATATTAGACGGTGCCCGTCGTTGGACAGGATATCAATGAGTCAAATCTAGTAGCCATGGGTGCCGGGAGAGGGACGACAGAGTTGACTCGATTAGAGGCCGGAGCTTGGTTTATCGTACATCGATGCTGAGCAGAATGCAGCCGGCGAAGAGGCTGAGTGAGGATCGATGGGGTGTATTGTACATGTGAGGGCGTAGACGAGAAGAGTCGACTGTGGCTCGGAGGCGAGTCTGTGCCGGAGCGGAGTGGCCATCCAATAGGCGGCGAGGCGTTTTGAGGCGTGGGATGTGCTGAGTCAGCGGTTTTGTGGGTGGAAAAAGATCGACGGTCGTTTTTTCATTCAGTCTACATCCATAAGTAAAGTAAACAAGACAAGGCCACCCTTTGTCTCTGCTTTAAATTCGCATTCGCATTCAGAGAGCCTCTCTCTTTTCTTCATCCATCTGTATCAATCCCACACTCTATGAGAGAATCCTCGCCTTCAAGGTGCGTTCCACTGACACTAAACATGCATGCGCCCTGTCTTACCAGCCCTCTTTGCCAGCCCCTCATCCCAGTGTACACGCTCAATCATTCTCTTCGGGCCACTTGCTTTCCTCCTCGTCGACACAGATCGACCTCCTTAGTGCACGTTAAATACACAGCACTCTAAACCCCGGTCTCAACATCATCTCTTGCTCTCTCCTATGGGATAAATTCACTCAGCTACACGCCCGGATCCAGGTCGCTTGCTCCGTCATCACTCCATAGACCCACAACCACAATCGTCCCTTCACCACACTCTAGAAAATCATATCAATACAATTATACTTTCGCCGTCTCACCTTGCACACGTATCAAATCTCAATCTCACCTGTGACCTCATCCGACATGTACACTCTCAAGGCTCCATCCTTCCTCCGGCCTTCCAGCCGCCCCTCCTCCCCTGCGCCCACTCAACAAACTCAAGTCGTTTCCGCAGATCGCACTGCCAAGCCCTCCATGCTTTCCTTCTCGACTTTCAAGCGATCCTCGTCACCCCTCACGAGACAGCCAGTCAACATCACTCAAGATGGTTCCTACATGGAGTCCTCAATCTCAAACTCAGCGAGGCCGTGTCCAAGGCCCTCACGCAACCCCCCGGTCCCCCTCTTCCCACAGAGCTCGTCAATGGCAGACGCCCCATCCCTGCGGGTCGTGGGACCACCCTCGGGAATCTCATAGCTTCGTAAGTCCAAAATGACGTTTCACATCATGTTTCCGGTCCCTCATTCAACGCCCAGAGAAATTAAAGCCTCTCGTGAGAACCCGTATCTCTATCGTGCCGTCCTCCGGACCCTTCACCGTCCGTTGTCCGTGCTCGTCAACAATCTATCAGCCAACCTGTTACCCCTCCTTTCTTCTCCGGACTTTTCATCCCCCGTGACACCTTCCCAACATCTCTGGCAGCCAAACGCAACTCAATTGCACGCCCTCGGTTATGCGAATCTTGCTGGCGAACTGCTTGACACTTTTGATTTGGTTGGGCTGGGTTTGGAAAGCGACATGAGGGGGGACGGCCTCAAAGTGGTCCGAGATGGTTTGGTATCAGTTGTGAAGCGGGTCGTCGATCCGCTTGTGACAGGTATCAAGAAAGATTTGATGCCTCACATCGAAGCTCTCGAATTCAACAATTCGACTTCCTCTTCTCCCTATGGTTCACCTGCCAAGACTCCAGGGGCGACCAAATTGGCCCAACTTCAGCAGCATGCCTCGATCATTTACTTACAGGGCTCCATGCCGGCATATGCAAGGGCACTCTCCAGGTTCATTACTACACCGACGGCAGAATCCAGTTTGGCGACGTTGCTTATCTCCCTTGTTTGGAGGGGACTGGTCGCATTGTCAAGCCGGCCTTTCCCACCTGCCTCACCTCCAACTTCTCCTGCGCTTCTCCCACCTTCTCTTTCGAGAGGAGCAACAAAGGATGCGAAGAAGAGCAGCATGAGCTTGAATGGCAGTCATGCTCATGTTGCAGGGACGCCCATCACTCCTCCGACAACGCCACCTGCTAGTCGGTTCACATTGAAACTTCCTCCTCCTTCTCGGCCCGTTTCGCCGAACGGGGGAAGTTTGGGAGTTGCATCTGCTTCTGCGGATGCGAGAGCGTTGTATGATTTACTTCTTATGCTTCCGAGGCCGAAGGGAGAGGGAGAGAATAGCAAGAGGCAGCTTGCGAAGGAGGTTGTTGATGAGGCTTTTGAGGCGCTTGCTGCTTTGCCTGCGTTACTCCAGACTGCTCAGTCGGCTTATTACCTTGGTGGACATGGGCAGGTTCAGAGGGGTAGACCGGGATATGGAGGGGTTCCAGTCCCAGTGAGGGAGGGAGAGATGGAGAATGATTTGGATGTCCTGACGGCGGATGTTCCGACCCTCATTGCGCTTCCGATTATCCTCAGAGCGTATGTCTGGCACCATCTTCCCCCGATTCTCCCCCTTCCGCTGTCGACATCTTCAAACTCGAATGCACCTCAAGGTCCGGGACCTGCTACTATCCCAGAACGAACTGTTTCGAGCATGTTGGGGTTGAGCGAAGCGGCGTATAGGAATGGTTGTCTCTCGGGGTTTGGGAGGGAAGAGGAATGTACGGCCGCTGTGGGACAACGTGTCCTCGACGTCCTCAAGCAAGAGCTTAGGAACGCGAAAGTCGATTGGATGACACCGGAAGGAACAGCGAAGGAGGTTGGGGTTGTGTTGAGGTGGTTGGAGAAACAAGTCGCTGTTGCGGAGGTTCATCATTGACTATATGGTCCCGTTTTGAAAGAGGTGTTTGAGTGGCTTGTTTGTATGTATGCGTTTTCAATCGTCTTTGTCCGTTGTGCTCTTGTTGATGCTACTGGTGGTGGTGGTATCTTATTTTCCGTTGCGGAACTTCACCGCTCGTTTCCTTATTTTATTGCTTCTTGTCTGAGCACAACCGTATCCGTTCCTTTCAAGTTTCTGAATTTATAGATTCGGTGAGAAGGTGTTTCGTTGTTCAGGCACTCCTTTGAGGTTTCTTCTACAATCATTGTTGCCGTCACCTTCATGGGTTCTTGAGCTCCTCGTCGTTCCTATTCCTACATCTACATTACAATCATCGTCTTGACGCATTTATTAGATTCAACTCTGCGTCTCTCTTGCGCTGGCTTTTTTTTTCCTATCGACATCTACCTTACTCCCTTCAGTTTATTCGTTGCTTTCCGTTTACCGTCCCTTTTCTCTTCTCTTGCTGCTTGCTTGTTGTTCGTAGAACAAGCTATATGCGTCGTACTAGTACGAGTGAAGAGGAGAACCAATGTCAATTACATAGATAAACCCAATTTCATGATATGTCTATGATGACCACCACTACTCGTACATATTGTGTCTAGTTTTCCTTCATTGCACATACAAGGATCTGACAGGAATGCACTTCTATAATCTAAACCACATTTGGGGGAATCCCACCTATTGACATTGACAATTCCGGATCCTCGCGATTGGATTGTGAGTCGTACATTACGGATATCGATGTCAAAAATGCTACATCACTGGCGTGAAGATAAACTGGTACAATGATACTCTCAGGTGAAAAAAATGCATAGCCCAACTTACAAACTCTCTCCACATTAAGACAATGAACTCGAGGATGAAATGAACCTTACCTACTCATCATCACCCCAACTCCACTCTCTCCTCTGCATCACCTCGAGGATCCAGGGACTTCGCGGCCTTCACCCACCAAACCTCGCCAACCTCCTTCTTCTCATCTCTTCCACACTCACAACAGGCTCATCACCCGCCACACTCGTATCAGCCTCACTCTGATACTCCGCATCCGTATCCACAGATCCCGATCTTCGAATCCCCTCTTTGATTGTGGCATTACTCGAAGTAGCAGTAGCAGTAGCAGTAGCGGGGGGTGTCGTCCGTGAATTCGAATACGTCGATGTCCTCGGAGGAGTGAGTGAGGGAGCCCTCTCAGTACCATAACCATAGCCAGTACCAGTACCATTACTGTTGCTGTAATTATTGCTGGTACTCCCCTCGTCGCCGAAAGGATTAGGAACAGCGGGAATGGGAACGGGAGGAGGCTGAGGGCGAGGGGGTGTACTTGGTATTCTGAACCCTTCCGGTACAGTTTCAAGCGAAGCCTTCAACGCCGCCTGCAGTTCCGCATCATCATCATCATATACTCTATGATGTTCATAGCCGTAGTCGAATGTAGATGGATGAGGCGGGATCACGGGGGCTGCTATTTCTGGAAACTCGTCGTCGAGGTTCAGTTCTTCGTCTGCATCGACATCGATGATTTCCCCTCTAGATTGACCACGTCCTTGCTGTGGTGGTGGTTGGTTCAACGATTCAGCCAAGGCACGACTCTCCTCAATAGCCCTCGCAAGTTCATCATCTTCCTGTCTTTGTCTCGTCGACGCCCTCGACGGCACCCCAGCCTGAATCCTCGCCGCCTCCCTCTCATACTGCTCCCTAAACGCCGCCTGCTGCTGCCTCAACACATGGTCCATAAACGCTTGACTCCGCAACCTACTAGCTTCGACAGGGTCTACCGCAGTTGCACTTCGACGAGGAGCAGGAGGCTGAGGAGGTGTGACGAATTCCGTAGGAGGCGTATGAAACCCATCTACTTCTTCGTCTTCTTCATCATCGTCGTCCATCTCAACTAGGGGACTACGAGACCTCATTACTTGCCGAGGTGGGGTTTGTGCCCTGTTTCGACTACGACTGCTCGATGAGGTGAAAGGAAGGGTGAATGAACGCGAGGGTCCAGTCGGTTGGTGGTGTGTAGGGCGAGAAGTTGAGGCTCCCATGAGTGAGGCTTGTAACGCGGCTTGGAGTTCGTAGTCTTCATCTTCCAACCCTTCTACAGTCTCTTTAGCTGAAGAGGACGTGGGAGCATCTTCTGGAATAGATGCTGCCAGTTCATCTGCTTCTACTCGTGACAATGCGAGCGGTGCGTTGGGATCTGCCTGTACCACAGCAAACACAGAGTACCCTAGAAAAAAAGTACAGCACGACTTGGGGGGTCAGGATACCTACAGGGGCGGGATATATCAAGAAAGGGAATTGCAAGGACTCGCCTTCGGTTTCTGCCTGATGAAGAACCATACCCAAGTATAGCTTACCAACACGTTCCGGTTTACGATTAGATGAATTTAAGTTGAACCAGTGTCCATTTCCGGGATCGGAATCGAGGCTGGGGTCAGGGGATACGCGGCCGAAACGACGTAGGGTATACCAATGCTGGTTCGAGTTCAAGATGAATGCCATTTGTGTGCTGTGGCGTAGGTCCTGACTGAGCAAGGGAGAACTGTGATATCAGGGAGGACGTGAACGCACTGTGGGTGGTCCTGATAGGGTCTCATTCGTTCGCTTCTCCATCTTACGAGGCTGTCATTTGAGACGTGTTAGGGAAGATGAAAGTAGTCGAGGCTAACACAGACACGTACTTGAGGCCCCAGACTTGAAGGGCTTTCTCTAGTACTTGGATCGAAAAGAAGCCTGAATGCGGTGCGCATTGTATTTGGGTGAATGGAAGAGCGTGGACAACAAGAGAATGCAGACCTGTGTCATCCATGTTCATGCTTTCTTGGGCGCGATGATCCTCATCGTAGTCGTCCTCGAGATTATCTAGACTGTGCGCTATTGTAGAGAGATCGGGCGCTGTAAACTGTCGAAGAAAACCTTGAGCATCCAGTGCAAAGAAAATTGTGGGGTGGCGAGACTGACATATGGGCCTTCTACATGTATTAGGATTAAAAGGTGTTAGTGACACGGCGGAATATGTGAGTGCGGACCACGCACGAAGTAACGAGTTCAAGGCGTGCTGAGCACAAAGCATGGATCCCTCCTGCTGCCGCTCATGGTAAATCAAAGGAACAAGGCTGTCGATTGACTCCATTTCTTGTCAAAAGCTTCAAGGACGATTCTTCTATAAGATATTTGTGGTATTTGTGAGGATCGTTGGTATAGTCGAGATGGTGGTCAATGAACAAGAAACGGAAGACTGACGCGTTGCACCGCGTCTGTGGAGTTTAATTACCCCGATTATGTTTATTCCTCGAAATGGCAGTGTCAGCAGTCCTGCCATCAGTCGCGTGTCTTACGTAACGGGGTCCCCTTGCCATCAAGGCGCCTATTCGCACACGCGTTTGGGTCTCTGATGGAGAGCAAGTCCTCTGTTTTGACCAACAGTCACCATCTACCGCAGTCCACGGCAACAAAGAGGGACAACCCCCACCTCTTGTCACGATGATTATCCGGAGACCCATTTCATTGCAACTTCTCTTTACCATCTTGTTTTTATCTTGGGCTTCGTCACCAGTTTGGGCAGACGACAACGATCCGTTCGATTGCAAGGTCACCCTGAATGATGTCAAGTATGACTTGTCTATGCTCGCGGGTGAAAAATCAGTGGCCAGGGAAAGAGAGTCACCTCCGACGAAGATGAGGGATACGCTGAGGTTCAATCTCTGTGGGGATTTGACGAAGCTGGATGGGGTTGCGGACGAGGACCAGGTGAGTCCGAATTACGCTCTGGGATGATGGTGACGTCTTGAGATCGTATTCTGAGTCCCATGTCCTGATCAGTGCCCCTCAGACTCAAGAGCGTGTTTAACGAAAACTAATATCAAATCAGGTCAAAAGGAGCAGATAACTTCAGTAATTCCTTTGGCCAACTCGACGAGGGGTGCTATCGAATTCGAAGCACTATCTTGTGAGTTGCTACCATCATTGCCTCGAAAAACTGCGGTTGCTGACGTATCTCTGCTCTTTTCAGCACCTAACAAAGGCATTGCGCTGACGTTTAAGGGCCCTTCCTATCCCAGCTCAACAACGCTGGAACTGGTTCCCCAATCATTCAACATTCGAATACTTTGTGACACTGGGTCCTCAGACCCGGTTTTTGTTTCCTACGACGGTAAAGAGGCCAAGGTTGAGTGGAAATCGGCTGCGGGTTGTAGTTTTGCTTCGCCGCCAGATAGTCCTTCCAAGGACAAACCGTCCGATGAGGACGGCAAAGGCGGAGAGAAGGAACCCGAAAAAGTCGGATCTGGCCTCGGATATTTCTTCCTACTGTGAGTTTGCAACAAGCTTCTCCCGAGTATTTTTTCTTAATATATCCTCCAGCTTGTTTCTCGCATTCATTGGATACTTTGCATTGGGCGCATACTATAACTATTCCACATACGGTGCCACAGGCGCAGACCTTATTCCGTAAGTCCCTGTGATTCTTGTGCGTCATCAGGAACTCATGGAACCTATTTAACTTTACCCTAGACACCGTGATTTCTGGCGGGAGGTTCCTTATATGCTCCGAGACGTCGTCTCACATCTATGCTCAACGGTACGGCCCCGACATTCAGGGAGTCGATCAGGTTATATCGCCGTGTAGTGGCCTGAGGTTCCATTAGATGTGAGCCTCCATGGGCACGCCCATCCCTCGCTAGATTGCTTTCTCTGTTCCGCATACTGTGGTTGCTTTCGTATGGTCGTCATAATACCTATCATCCATTCCTTTTCCATTATCGTGTTTCCCCTCAGCATGGGAAAGAGATGCAATCTGTAACTTGAAACCTCGCAGCGGACATAAGGATATTGTTCCCCCAGGCCGCGTTGGAGGATCATTTACCCTGTGCTAAAATGGTGATTAATGCGTAGGCAAACTCAGCAATGTTGGAACAGAGTGATTTGGTCTACCTGGAATGGAGACAGTCTGAGTGCTCTTATTTACCTACGATGGAAGGTGGAAGCTTCGCAAGCGGAAACGAAGCGCGGTCAAAGTGGACTCCGAACTTGGCGCGCATATAAATTCCCTTCCCGAGTCGCGTCGGCCTTCATTTATTGCCCCCAATTACAACCCCCTCCCTTCTATCGTTTCGCAACGAGTCGAGGGGGCTTCAACAGTGATGGGCAAGCATGCTGCCTATGTTGTCTTTGTTGGTACGAACCCAGGAGTGTACACAGACTGGTCAGTAGTGTCGGACTAGGCCGCCGTTTCTGGTCCTTTTCCTCTTTGGTCTTGAGGGCGCACGAAATGACTCACTCGATCTCCACGCGTCTTGACGCGTCATTTCATATAGGTCGATCGTGGCTCACAACGTCTTCCACGTTCCGGGGTCTATTCACAACGGATATTCTACAATCCAACAAGCTGAAGAAGCCTTTGAGTTGGCAATGAACGAGGGCCGTGTCCGAGCTGTCAACACTGAACCTGCTCGGACACCTCAGCAGGAAGAGGTTCCAGCCCCTCAGGCTGGTCCCAGCAGCAGAGCGGCAACAGCCGGGCGGTCGCGGGTCAGCTCGCATGGGGGATCTCGTGCATCGTCGTCGTCGCGTCCTATAAGGACGTCTCGTCGCGCCCCACCTTCTCCTCTCATTCCAAGTGCTAGTGAATCACCAAATAGCGCTGCGAGCCCCCCTACACCGCCACCTTCCCCACCTCCACCGTCTGGGGGCGCTAATCAATCCCGCTCATCGGGATCACGGTCATCTCGTTCGACAGGCATGCGTCAAAGTCGTGATAACAGCAATCCGATACGATACATACAATCTCGACTCAATCCCCCCTCCTCGTCTTCTTCTTCTCGGAGTGGACGTAACGATCAGAGGAGGAGTGGTCGAGCCGCAGAATCATCAAGTCGCAGAAATCCTACCTCGTCTGTTCGTGATGGTGATCGCGACGGCGACGGTGGGAATTCTACTTCTTCGTCTCCAGATACTCTCGTGACGATATATGAACCTTCCAATCCTTCTCGTAGCCCGAGTCCGAATCCTACACGTCACGAATCCCAACGTAATACCAACTCTCGTCGTGCAACAGCTCCGGCATCGATATCACAGACAGCTCCGGTCAGCGCAGAGCCCAGTTCAAGACCCGTAGCAGGTCTCTTGTCACCGCTTGCAGGTTTGAATCGCGCACGGGACCTTGGACCGCCCACACGGACCAGTTCTCTCCCTGCAAACATCTTCTCAGATCAACATCTTGCCACACATACGAGAGGGACTTCTTCAAGGGCAACTCAAGGTTCTACCCGCGCACCATTGGGTCATTCTGCGAGCGAACCGATCATACCAGGGGCGCAGCCTCCCACTCCAAGTTCAGGGCGAGTCTATGAACCTCCTGATCGACGTTTACTGCCGCGTGCTTCTCCTCCCGTTCCACGTATCCCAATGTCTTCATCTCAATCACTTGCGCCTGTCCGTTCGGTCTCTTCATCATCGATCTCGTCTTCGTCTTCAAATGCAACCAGTGCGAGTTACCGGACTGCGAGCGACTCAAGTGCCCCGTTTGATTCCCGGACCTCGTTCGATATCCCCACTGGGATAACCCAAGTTGAGCTTGAATTGCCACCGACGGCTTCGATCGAGATCGAGTCTCTTCCTCAAACACCATTTCAAAGTCGGCCTTCGACTTCGTTGTCAGATGCCAGTGGGAGCGAAGAACCTGAGGAGTTTCAGTACCCACGTCGAAGGAATCGTGAAATGAGAAGTGTTGGTGTTCAGACTATGCCTCGTGATCGACGTTCGAGGAATGTGCCCTCAGANCNCCGTCNATGNNNNCGNNNCNGNNAGTGNCGTTTGCCACCNTGACCATCGCTGCCTATTCCGNNANATACAACAATCTCACCCAGCATCACTGCCTAGTTCTCAAAATGCGAATGATGAACATGAAAACAAAGCGCCCGCTCAAGAAGAACATTGTGTGTGTAGTACTTGTCAACGCCGAATGAGCTCTCTAACCACATCATCAATACACCCTGCCACAAGCAGTGTCGGCGGTGACACAGTTCCAGCCACACCCGTTCAGATACACACAGAAATATCGAATCAGCTACCCTCAGATGAAGAGGGATTGAGGAACGCACTNGGGTTATCCGAGAGCCTGCCTCTAATTAATTCCACAATAGATCCTGTATTTGATCCACGGTCTCCTGGTACAAGGAGTGCTTCTTTACCTCTTGGGTAGGTTTCTCATTCGCCGCAGGTGATTTCCGCATTTTGAGCTGACGAAATTCTGAATTCTGTTGCGCATGTAGCCTTACCTATTTTGGTCGTGCATCCCCAACCATCAGTATTGGGAGGCGATTCACCTCTTTCTTGGCTCCTCTTTTCTCGCCTCCCCAAAGTCCACGATGAGATCATCTCTGCATCAAACAAAATAAACCAAAAAGTCATCATGTATATATGTGTAATCCGGACTTTTCTTGTGTATCATATTAATCTTGATCTTGAGTGCTGTATTGTACATAGTTGGTGATACTGTCTGCGCGAATTGATGATGCCTTCCTCGATGCAGGTCCATCGCGATCGAGTGTCAACCCTCACGCGTGTACATGGGATGTATCAAATCCAACTCCTCCCTGCCAGGACATTGGAAAGCAACCTGAGATCCATTCAATTCAGAGATAGATAGGATTATGCCATGCAAATTTCTACCTGAGAAAAGACGAATGTTCTTCACTTAGATAGAATGAGGTGGTGAAGTATGGCACCGGCCCGGGAGCTGGATGTTGTCGGTGGTTTCGCCGTCGCCTATTGGGCCCGGGTTCAAAATCAGCCCGCCAAACAAAAAGAACAAGTTCAATGTACGTTCTGAATGTATTGGATACAGTAGATGCACGTTTGAATTTTTATAGATGATGACCCCAAGGTCAAACATCGAATATTTATCTACAAGAAAATCCCTGATGACCAGATCAAGAAAGAGATCGACAGGTGGAGGCATATGCTCTAGACCACCACACTACACTACACATAGATGAACGGGAAGATGACGCAGACATAAACAAGACATCTCAGAGGCGCGGAGGGACCGAGGGCACAACATTCTCGATGTCGAAAGAGTCGATATGGCCAACGGACTCAGACATGTTCCGAGACTGGAGGACGGAAGGCGAATGAAAAGGAGCAGGAGATGGCGAGAACGAAAATGACGCAAGAGGCGATGGATCGGAGACGCGTGACGACCACCTGAAGGAAGCCTATGTACAATGTGTCAGTTATGAGAAATCAAACACTGAGGAATGAGAATACTCACGGTAGGCGAGAAAATGCCCGTGTTGAACCAGCTGCTTCCCCCGGCCTTCTTCTGGATTGCACGAACAGGGGGAGATGGTATCGAAGCGTTCGTGACATTGGAAAGAGGAGAGGAAGAGAGATTCGCAAGACTGGACTGCGATCCTCGCAAGCTCAGGTTCTCCTTCTCCAATCGATCACAGCGATCGACCTTGGCCACGAGCAACTCCTCGATAGACTTCTTGCTCTGTCCCAATTGCGCATTTTCCTTGTTCATCTCTGCAACAACCTCCGAGACCTTCTGCTCCAATGCGTGGTATTCGACTTCCCGGCTTTCCATCTGGTACTGCAACGACTCGAGCTTCTCGTTGGCAACTTTCAGGTCTTTCGATGCAACAGCGAGGTGAGTTTGGAGAGATTGGATATCTTTACGAGTAGCGTCGTGTGCATCGCACTCTTGTTCAAACGCCCTGGTGAGATCAGCGTTGATCACCTCCGTTGTCTTGATGGTAGCTCCGAGAACGGCGTTATTGGCAAGCGCATTCTCCAATTCGGCAGAGACCTCGTCAACGGACACGATAGGATCTGAGGAAGGAGCAGTAAGAATGGAGGAGAGTTGGGCTTCGAGGGTGATGATGCGATCACTGAGGTCCTTATTCGTGGCCTCGAGCCTGGCAACGTCCTTCAAAGCAGCCTCTTCGCATTCAGAAAGGTGAGCAATGAGTTGATCGTGTTGTACCAACTCCCTGGAGAGCTCGAGAATCTTTGTGTCGGCAAAGGTAACCAAATCCTGGTGGGCGGCATCCTCTACACAAAGTTTGTCCTCCGCGACCTTCAAAGCGACCTTAGTCTCAGTCAGTTCGGCCTGGGCGTCGGAAAGAGCAGTGTTCTTGTCAGAGATTTGGGAAGAGAGAGTGGAGATCGTGGCATTAGCCGCCTCCAAGTCTGCTTTCGTGTCCTCGGACGAGATGCGAGCAACCGAGTCCCTCTGAGTGAGCTGACCAGTGAGAGTGCTGATCTCCAGAGAATGAACCTCCTTTGCGATCTTCTGATCATTGTTAGCCTGATCGAGTCGGGCCTGCAGAGTTTGGATGGTAGCGTTCCTCTCCTCAACCTGGGCGCACAGAGAGCTCGCCTTGTCCTCGGCAGCGTCCAACCTGAGCAAAGAGTCCTTGATCTCCACGTAGCAGTTCTCGGCTTCTTCACTTGATTCGTCGAGCTCCTTGTATAGCGTCTCAATGTGTTCTCGTTGTCGCTGAGCGTCCTCCTCTGCCTTCTTCCGGTAGGCCCTGAACTCCTCTTGGAGTGACTCCAACTCTCGCCGAGTGTCCGCGATAACCACATCCTTCTGGTCAAGTTCCCCATTAAGCGCATTGATGTCGTTCTGAGCCGCCTCCAAGTCTTCTCGTGCTTCCTCCCATCTCTTCTTCACCCAATCGCTCTCCTCCTTATCGATGTGCCAGTCGTTGTGAGCCTCGTCCAATTCCTTTTGCTTCTGTGTAAGCTGAGTCCGGAGATCGGTGATCTGTTTGTCCTTTTCCTTGAATCCCTCTTGAGTCCGTGCGTTGTAGTCTGCGAACTCCTGACGCCACTTGTTGCACTCCTTGGCCTTCTTGTCCCGCTCGTTGCGAGTGGTAGAGCATTTAGCACGAAGAACGTCGAGTATGTATTGATGTTGCTTCGTTTCAGTTTCAACAAGTTGTTGCAAAGTACGACGGGCAGCCTGCTCGTTTTGAACTGTAATCCTCAACTCAGCGAGTTCTGCAGAAGTCTCATCCAGATCCTCTTCCACTGTCTCGAGACGGTCCTGGGTTTCCTTCGCGAGGCAAGAAGTAGCTTGTTCCTTTCCTTGGGACTCGGAGAGCTGAATAGACAGAGACTTGCAGTTTCCCTGAGACGCAGAAAGTTCGAGTTCCAGAGTACGTCCCTTCTCCTGAGTTTCAGAGAGCTGATTAACGAGAGTCTTGCAAATTTCTCGGGATGCCAAAAGACTGGTTTCAAGAGTTCCGATTGCACCGTCTTTCGCCTTGATCTCCCTTTCGTACTTGTGAACTTCGAGCCTGAGAGAATTGACGGTTGCGAGAGCACGAGACTTGTCAGCTGAGAGGACCAGATTGTGTACGAGGGGCCCGATAGGTGCTGACCCCATGACTTCGGGCTGGGTAATCTTGTGGCTTTGTCCAGATAGAGGAGACGAAGTCGCAAATGTGGTCTGCATAGAGTCATGTCAGAGGGGTTTCCGGGGTGATAGATTCCAGTGAAATACCTCAATCTTATCCGCAAGAGTTACGATTCCTGGATCTCGGATGCGATACATGAACCTCAGAGACATCGGCGAGGACATGCTGACGACGCCTTAGAGGGTAATGCAGCTGTGATATGTTTATCCGTCAGATAGCAAGTCAAAGGATGGCGTAGTAGACAAAACAGCGTCGAAAAGGAGAGAATAGTGCTAAAGCACGTCTTATCGACAGGAGGCTGACAATTGGGCAAGGCATGCTTCTTGAAACAGAAAAAGGATTTTCTTCAAGTCATTTCGTCCGAATCGTAATACTCAACCATGCTGATGATATCGTAAGCCATTGTTGAAATCCCAAGGAAACAGATGTTTGCGACTGGACAAAAATAAGGGGAAATTAACAGAGCGTTGTTGGCGAGACACGTACTGTAGTAGAATATGTAGTAACATACTCAGACTGCCAATGTTGATCGGCTGTCGAGATGCACTGCAGTGGCATTGTCGGAGGGAAGGAGGAGGAGTCATATTTGGGAGTGACCCGCGATCTGGACTCGGATGCCACGTGGACTGATCCTGTTTGGCAACTGTTGGTATCTGTTTACGCGTTGTGGGCGCTGGGGTGCAGCGCTTCGCATCACTTTCCAAGTTCCCGGTAGGTTCAAACTCCTCCGGGGCAAAGAGAATTGTTTGTAAATTGTGGGCACATGCTCGTCTCAATTCGTCAATAACTGGAAGCAGTGTCCTCGTGTTTTACCGAACAGTGGCTTTGATCAAAAAGCGAGGCCACTGGGAGGGTAGGGTTCGAATCATTGTTCAGAGAACTCCGGATGTCGGCATGCTACCAGAGGTCCTCAAGTCTGAGTTGATGGCCCCGGATCGTGATACATGCTTGATAATGCTTGATAATTGCAGGTCTTCGTCTGATCAAAATTGTATAGACCAGACGATATCCTTGAGTGGTATGTAGGCAAATCTTTCAAGACCACGCAAAACTGACCACATAATCGGCTATCAGAAGGCGAAGCGGCCAAACACCTTGAGGCAGATATGCTTGCCTCGTTAGTGATCTGCCCCACTTTTCACCATCTTCCACGCGTATGGTCATAAGTTTTGTGTACGATTTCACAACTCATGCCCCAAAAAAACCTCACGTTATATACAGTCCATCAACTTGAACATCCATTATTACCACTGTTATCCACCTCCGCCTCTCGTATACCACTGAGCGTACCTTCGAAAGATGGTAGATTTCATAATTGTGGTCTTGTCCGTGGGCGTGCAACAGAATCGCGACCCTTCAAGTTCCCTGAAAACCAACTGTCATACCTGTGCGTGTCATTCATCATTCATCCAGGCGTCACAGGAAGCCCCTGCCGATACCTTCCATCTCCCACGTACTCTCTTTGTGAACAAACGGGTCTGTTTGGAATGGATCGCCGGGGTCCATGAAACCATCACGGTCCTTTGTCTACTGGCGTCTCAAGTACTGTAGGTCGCTTTCGCCCACTGCTTTCCTTCCAATTTCGCCCCAGTAGCCGCGGAAAGCGATTTCTCATGGACAAACAAAGGGAAATCGCCGAAATTGTTCGGGAATTTATCAATCACATTTCCCAGTGCAGGTTGTGGGGTCCACCTCGAATACTAATCCTCCCATCGATACATAACCCCTAAGGTATTCCATACCCTGGCACTGTCCCCATCCCCATCACCTTGTCTCTACCAAATGTCCAACCAAGCCCCTCCACACCAGCCCCTTCCAAGGCACCCCAACAACTTCTTCACGTTTCGCCCTTTGTGTGAAGCTGTGTACGACATCATGGGATTGGCGATAGGAGACCGTCAAATGGTCTCGAAAGAAGTTGCGAAGGTGTGGAAGTACCTGCCCTCAGAGATCCGTGACTTGAAGTTCAAGGCCGACGCCAAACAAGAGAGAGCTCGTCTTCAATACGCCGGGACAGAAACGCAGAACCGTGCCCAGACGAGTATCGTGCCTTTCACAGCTCCAAAGACAAGATCAGGTCCGGGAAAAGGTGTGTGTATGGACGTTCTTGCTGCGTGGCCAGAATATCATTGACCCCCCGCCGGGCATCCCTTAGCACAGAAAAAGCGGAAGTCCAGCAGAGAGGTTACGCGTCACAACCCATATCAGTCGGAACACGCCGCACGGATTTCTGGTATGTGCGTCACCTTTCTTTAGATATCAGCGCATAACCACAGCCTTGGCTATCTTCCCAAAGGTCATCTCACGGACCGAAATCTCCAGGATGCTCAGACGACTGGTGATCTCCAGAATTTCCCCACGGCAGCAATGGGCATGTTTCGCATCTTCCTTTCCAAAACTGATTGATCGCTCATACTTGACATCTGCAGGGCAGCACCTATATCTCCTTGCTCAACGACACACCTACCACGAATCTGGCGTGTTTGAGGAAGCTGCCGTTGAAAGAGTAGACTCGGGCATCTGCTCCGAGTCTAACACCACCACCCACGAATTAGCGAGGGGGTTCATAACTGACGATCTCCCTGGGAGAACCAGCGCAGGATTTCCAATGGATGGCGTTTCAATAGCTTGTACGTCATCCGTCTCTTCTACAGCTGGTATATGTGGGAGTTGATGTATGTGATGTCCTCGAACTAGCTCTCGCTCTGCCACGGACATCGATGGTTGCAAGTGAATATGGATGTTCTGGTAAGTTCGGGCACACTACGGATCGTCAGAGGTTGTACACGCACCAGACTTGCCAAGATCCACAAGACCGATACACCGATAAGGCTCTTCCCCCGTTGATACCCTCCTCGGAGGCTGTTGCCGGCATAGACACTTCTGAGCCTCAATCCCTCGAAGGAATTCTTAACTGGCTCAATGAAGGTTGCATTGACCCTTTGTCCGCCCTGACCCTCAGCCTCGATGGAGGTCACGCGCTGTGCCGAAGCCCTGAACTCGAGGAAGTCAACCTGCCAGGAGACGGTTATGAAAACGGATTAAGACTGCTGACCGATGCCATGTAATATTATGTTCTGTTCGAGTTCAAGTCGGGTATTGTACTGTATGCGATATGTTTTCATTTCGACGAGTGGTTACTTCATTACAATCCCCGTACTAGTGTTCCTTCCTTCGTCTCTCTTGTGCTGGTGTCCCTCGAATTATGATTCAAACCGAGCCAAGAAAATGGATAGACACCAACAGAATTCCGGATCTACGACGACCAAGGGTGAATTTGCATGTTGCAGTGTTTTACTCTGGATTACATTTCATGCCGACGGGTAGTTGCGTGTCGCATTTCCAATGCCCATTTACCAGACAGAGCACGTACGCTGAAATGGTTTACGTCCTAGGTACCAACTCGGACTCAGGAGTAAGCCCTTATGTTGTGTCATGGTACACTGTGTTACACATACTCACGTGTAATTACCATGGGTCATAGGTTTGGGCGATCTTGCGATACCGGGAGAGGAAAGATATGTTATTAGGCACTGCTATTGAGTGACCAGCGGAGTCAATATGTCAATGACGCCATACACATAAGGCACGGCCCAGCTCGTCATCCATGACCAGATCAAGGCAGTAGTGGTGGTACTCAGTACACAGAAGAGACAGAAAAAGAATGTGAGAATAAAGATAAAGTGGTCGCTCAAAGGTAAGAAGGCATATCGAACACGATGCAATACACGACTTAATCTCAAACTCGAACGAAATAGAGTATCAGATAGAACCGACGAGCACGTTCAACCCTTTCACACGTAGGATGGCGTCCTACCATCACCCGCTTGGTAGGCTTCCTCCGGCACTCCATTCGTTATGTCAACTGTGTCGGAGGATGAACAAGCGAGGTATCGTTAAGAAAGCCATTCATCAAAACTGAATTTCCCGTCATCAGGTGGGAAAGGAGCGGAGGCTTGAGACACAGAAGCGTCTATGTCTATGAAGACTCGTGAGCGACTCGCGAGGAAAGAGCCTTGACGCTGTACGAACTATATCCCTGATAGGTCGGGTAAGTATGGGACCTCCGATGATCCGTAGCGGAGCTACCAGATCCTCCATATTGACTTGCGATTGCGGGTATTGGCAGAGAACTTGAATGAGCTGCCAGTGGTCCATGATTGATCGACGTAAGTTCTTATGTATACCAGCCGTAGGAGAGACGAATGACGCACAAGGAACAGGGATGCGACCAGGGATATACTCTCTGCTTGTGCTCCCATTGACATTGACAGACATAGATCCACTCTCGTAGATGGTGGTATTCGAGGATATACCCGACTGTATACTTCCGTTATACACACCAAACGCGTCGTAGGTGCGTTGCTGAGCCAAAGGAAGGTGGAATTGCCCTTCGAGTTCCACGCATGAGAAAACAGTTCCGGAAAGAAAGATTAAGGACATACCCATTCCTACTCCGGAGATGTATTGGGCTTGACCCATCGCCTGAGTAGTCTGAGAGTAATCCGAAGTATGACCTGGGAGAAGAGCCGAGATTATAGTCATGCTGGCGCTGTGATTACGACGGCCTGATGTACACACCAGGAGTCCGTTCTGCCCGTGTAGGCCGATATGAGCGGCTACGCGATGCCACTTCCTGAGACTTCTTCTTTGTATTTGCTGAGGGTGGATGGAACAAGGTCACACGTGGAGGTCGACATTCATTCGTTGATGTACGATGCACAAACCTTTTCCTGTTACGGGCGCTGTCGTTGAAGCTTTGGGAGGCAGAGTGGGCTTCTGTAAACGATTGCGATGCGTCAGTGTGAATAAATACCGACAATACTTGGGCCTACACATATTTCCGGAGGTATGAAGGGTAAGGTAAACTCGTGAAACCACTGTTCTGGGGCCAGCCCATGTTGAAGGCGATACTGATTATACGCGGGCTCAGCATTAGAGCAAAATTGGCTTCGTTGCGCCGGAGTCAACGTCGCCCATGCTGATAACCCATCCTTGATGAAAGTCTGCTCGTCTGGAAGCGGCATCCCTTGACTTTCGAAAGCACCCTTGAGGGTGCAGAGGAAGACCCAAGGACCGGCAGAGGGGAGAACTTGATCTGACATAGTCCAAGATCAACAAGGGCGCGGGAATGGAACAAGTCAGAGTCAACGTGCTTAGGGAGTCAAATGGTCCACCCCCGCTGTTTAAATACCCCAATGGTACGCAGTTAACTTTGCGAGTTATACTTTGATGGCAACAAAAGTGAATCCCAACACGAGATACAACGATGTTTAATGTGACCACTCACAAAGAACGGGTGAGAAGAACGTCTTGAAACGCGGAGAGCAAAGGCAGAGATCAGGTGCATATGTCCACAAAGGAATCTAAAGCAAAGGTGTCGAAAACTGCGAGAACAGCAGGCAACGTTTGTGCAATGGACAGAAAGAGGCCCCTCAGATCGATGTTCGAATCAAAAGAGCGCATAAGTTACTACAAAAAATGAGGATGGCGCTGGCCGACTAGTTGCTCCATCAACCGAAAAGTGGGGAAACATTTTGTTAGCCTGTATAGAACCTCATGAAACTTTGGCAACAGGATATATTGCCATTTCTGCAACCTATACCATGCGTGTCGGATCAACAGCAAGTCACAAAGAAAATCAAACTTTGGATGTCGTCCTTTGTGCCATGATGCCCGGCTTAAGATGCGATTTATGCACAAAGTGCTCGTGGGCGATTGTAATTCCGTGATCGTCCCAGATGCCGTGAAGAGCACCATGTTTGGAAGTGTAGCGTTTTCTGTATGGTTCAGTATCCTCATCGCGTTCTTGATTCTTCTGATAAGTAGATGGGTCCTCATCAACACGATTGTAGGTCGGCGGATCAGGATGCCTGGCCACGTCGCGGTAGGGTCTTCATTGTTAAACGTCCAGGCCCTTGCGCTGGGGGTTTCAGCACTCCAACCAAAGGAGACCTGCGGACATCGCAATTTAAGTGTGGGGTCGAACTCCAAGACAGGCAGCGTACACACCTGGGACCCTTAGTTTTCTTGAGCGCTTGAGGTTCCCACCCACCAATCGTCACGATCAGGAATGGTGCACCTGATATTTCAGTTCAAACACGGCAAGCTCAACGGGACAAAAATCGAAGCCGTACACCTTGGCGCTGACGCTAGATCCTTGGAGCAGCCAAATTCTTTGTGAGTTAAAGTCAGTGACAGTACGTGAATGGGCAAGGAGAAATCACGGCCGGAAGGCATGTAGTTGTTCGTGAGATACCCGTTCTGGGTTCGTGCTAGAACAAGAATCCTAAAGAAATGTGCTATAGCTCATAGTACAGTCGAATCAGCAATTGTGGAAGATGCTAAGAAGCGATACCTCGCCCGAATCATCGATGGGTTGTGAGATTGTCGTCGAGTATGGTATCTCCAATCCAAAACGTCCGTGTACTATTTGAAATCTGCATGATTGAACGTATCTGGATATGCATCAGATTAGGCCAGAGTATTCGGACCCCTGGTGAAAGCACTATTAAGACGAACCATTGATCGAAAAGCCATGGGGAAACGAGTAACCCCTCCTGTAACATCGCTAATTTAGAGAAAGGTCCGCAATGACAACACTCGCGATCGTTGCGGACCACGTTCTTATCGGCAAGATAAGATGCAAAATTGCAATGAATGAACATCGTCGACCAACTTGAAGTTCCGACCCACCCCTGTCGGCTATCATCGCGTCTTGACCACCCTCGGATTAAGCGCCCTCAAGAGACACCGCCTTCCTTTTTGGTGTCTCTTTCTGCTCCCTCGTGACTTATCCCGTTTTGGTGCATGAGTACTTTCACGAGATGCAGGGTGCGATATTACCCCCCAGAAAATCCACGGGATAGGGTGGGAATAGTTTTTGTATACCTAAAATATCCATAGACTATTATGGGGTAGATTATTACAAAATTTACTGACCTATCCTATCCATATTACTGGGTGTGATATCCAAAACCTGTCAATGGCTTTTATGTGATAGGAAAGTTTACCTTTTGAGGTTATGTTCCTGCCTGAAATATCCCAGGAAAAATCAACTTTTTTTCTTGGCTATTCCTTGACAATTGTGGGAAGTGATGGGCCTTGAATAGGAAAAGAATAATATACTTAGCTTTTCCAGTGTAGAAAAGATATCCTTTTCAGGCCCTATTCTGTGAGGGAAAAGTTATGATAGAATTATTTTACAATTCCAGCCTATAATAGCCTCACTAATTTTCTATCACATATTGGAATTGTTTTCCAATTGTGTCATAACCTTTTCCCCACAGAATACAGCCTGAAAAGGATACCTCTTATACCGGAAAAGCCTGATATGTCATTGTTTTCCTATTTAGAGTATTTCTTGCCATAATTGCCTGGGAATAGCTAAGGAAAAGGCTGACTTTCCTTGGGATATTTTGTACATGGTTATGATCTGAATACAAAAACTTTTTCATGAATTCAGAACAGCTGCAGACAGGGTTGTAACATTATACCTAGTAATATGAAGGGAAAAGGTAAATAAAATTTGATATATTCTACCTTATAATATCCTCTGAATATTTAGAGGATATAAAAACTATCCTCACACTATTCCGTGGATTTTTCAGAGGGTAATATTGTCCCCTACATCTTGTATTTCTTCTGTTCTCCTATTCAATATATGCAAAAGAATTGAATTAGTATATCAGTCATTTAATTTATAAGAAAACCCTTTTGAAGTATATATAAAGCTATTGATAGTATGTTATATTTATCAAGGAATAGAGAAGACAATATATATATAAATCTGAATAATAATTCTATTTGTTCAATTGAACTACTGTTTTAAAAGTTCTATTTTTTTATTATAGAATCTATATCATATTTGTTAATCTAAATGCAAGATAATTATATATGAATGTGACTATTATTTAAAAAGATCACTATCAATTCTGAATCATTCTAATTATATCCTCAGAGTACTTAGATTGATTTTCTAGCTTCTCTTGTAACTTGTTTTCATTCTGTATATCTAGTATCTTTCACTTGCAGCATGTCTATTTCTATATTGAATTTGATAAATATAAATTACTCATACTCTGTAATTATTATCAAGGAGATCTAAGGTTTTGAAATACCCTTTATTAAGAATTTAAATCCAGAGATATATTTTACATTTCCTTCATAAAATCAGTTAATATAATTTTTTTGATTTCTTAGAGTGTAAATTATTCTACAATTACTATTTTTAAGTGTTATACTATAGATAGTATAAAGACTATATATATCATAAATCCTTTTCTATATTTCTGGCTTATCTGAGAATACAAAGAATTCCTTTTAGCAAAATCTTGAAATATTCTAGATATATCTAGATTTCTAGCTATCTTGGGATTTAATTAAGAAAGATATACTTTTTAGATCCCAGAAAATGTATTGTATATTAATTATATATCTAGGACTATAGTTTTTATTTTATATCTACTACTAAGAATAACAATAGAAAGAATTATTTTATCTATTCAATATAGAATTTCTAGTCTACTAAAACTATCAGTAAGTTATATATAATTCTCATTTATATAATGCAAAAGATAGATCAATCTAATTCTGAGTGTTCAAATTTTAAAAAAATATTATGTAGAGTTGAAAGACTAATGATATAAAATTTTTACTTCTTATTTATCTACTCAAAGTGATATATAATAATTTTAACTAAATACTATTTAGACTATTTTTTAATCATTAGAGTGATTTTGTAATTAAATATATAGTAAGAATATTATCAAGTAATTATTTAAAATATTGAGATTTTAGTCTGTTTTCTTTTTCAATTATCTAACTATAATAAGGTTTAACATTATTTATGAGTATTTTACAATTAAGACTTTCTATATAATAGATTACTAGATATCTCTGATATGAATATTTGTTCTTACTATTTAGAGAAAAACCATGAACTATTACAAATTCTTTTTATCATTTTGTAGTCAGTGTTAAGAGTGATTGGATCTCTTCCTTTTTTAAATATTTATTTTTCTTGTTTCTTTATATGATGAAACTTTGATTATATCTTTCTTCCTAGTGACATTAAGAAATTATGTATAATTATAATAAAATGTAGGATTATATATCTTATTTTTCATTTATTAATCTTACTCCTCTTTTTCATCAATGTTCTTCTATTATAAGTTTACTACTTCTGCTATACCAATTTAGTATAACTAGCAAGCATAACTGATCCAATCCTGCCTAATCAAAAAAACCTTATTTAGAAAAAACTACTCTTATCTCTAAAGATATTTTTCTAACTTAAAAAAACTTTAAATATTGAGAGTAGTAAAGCCTTAGATAATGATATTATAGACAAAATTCTTGAATCTATTTTTGAGAAATTATCTAATCTAGTACCTAACTCAGAAAAGTCTGTAGATTCTGAAGAAGCTAGCTTTAAAGAGAGTGATCAAGAAATATTCAAGTCAGAGAAAGAGAGTTCTATAAAGGATCTAGGTAATTTCTAAGTTAACATTTTAAGGCTATTAAAAATTATGAGGAACAGATACTTGAAAGGTTGATTAGTGAAAAGACTAATATTAATTTTTTGTAATATCTTATTTAAAAAAGCCTAAGCAATTCTCAATTTAAAATATCAGACTAAATAAAAGTCTTATGAATCAGATTTTAAATTTTGCTTTCAGATTTTCTTTAGATAAAGACCTAGAAGCAACAAAGTATAGACAATTTAACTTTCTTTTTACAGATCCTTATCATATCTAGAAAGTGCTAGTTAAACTAAAAATAATTGGCCTTTTCTATCTAGCTAGTTCTTGTTCCAATTTTGTAACTTCTCTATAACTTTTTTTTAGCTATCTTCCTTGTCTATCTGGCTAACTTACTACCTTGATTCTTATTATTGATTTCTAGAGTGTGTTGATATGAATTGATTGAATACTACAGTTTTTACTTTCTATATTTCTGCTTCTAAGTTCTATCCTGGCTTTATTTCTATATATTTCCTTCTTTTTTATCCTCTATATATCTATGTATTCTGCCTCTAGAACAAATATAGAAAAACAGTCTAGCTGTCTTTAATTTTTATTATTCTGCTGTAAGTCTCACTTTCAGTTTTATTTCTTTCTTTATAGTCATCAACAATTTTATCTTTTGTAGTTTTCTAGTTATCTAGTAGAGCTTACTGATATTCTATATCTACTTCTATTTAGATTATCTTTTGGAGTATTTTATTACACTTATCTTTTTTTATTTGTATTATAAAGTAGTATCTTAATTCTTTACTTTCCTTTGCTTTTTTAAATGGTAGAATTTTATATTCAAACTGTCTCAATAGAGTACAAGTTTTTCTGTATAATAGATATTTTATGTGTATCCTCACCATTTTTTCAGCTTTATCCCTGCCTTTCCACTTTCTACCCAGATATACACAAAAGTTTCTGCTTACTTCTCTTTTTCTATAAGATAATAAATAATATCTACAATCAGGATTCTTCACTTATATAATTATATCAGCTCAAGTTTCACATTTCATTCTGATAGCTTTAGCTTAAAGTGACTATTGAAGATTCAATATAGCATTTACAGTGCATATCTCTAATCTTCTCATTTTATCGCAATATATAAGATTTTTTTAATGATTTTCTCTGTAGCCCTTCTTTATATCTTGAGTTATAACATAAAATGTCAATCTATTCTTTTATCTTCTCTTATCTATACTTGTTATATATCTATTATTAATTATATATAGATCTTCTTACATGTGAGAAAGAATCACAGGGGTCCAGGTGGGTCGGACCT
>JANAWD010000287.1:0-48344 GCA_027627245.1 Meripilus lineatus | reverse complement strand
CTCCCCCGGCACAGGCGCCGGACGGTCGAACGCTTGTCGCGATCCCAGCCTCGAATCTTCAAATGATTGAAGGAGTTCAAGTGATTTGGGCAGGAAATGGGCTACTCGTCCCAATCCTGGAAAGAAGGATACTAGAAATGGAATGTAGGGGTCAATAGGAAACATGGAAAGACGACAGAACAAAAAGAAAAAGAAAAAAAGAATCAGCGGCAAAGGATCGCAGACCAATGAGGAAACATAACCATATTCGGAAAGACGCGCGGAGGTGAATCCGAAAGAGAGAGAGATGATAAAAAAGGAAAAAGACCGAAAAGGAAAGAGAATATAAAAGGAAACACAACCCGAAATGGAAAGCGTACGCATTGGGAATAATCCTCGGCCATAGCGCCGTGCCCGAACCTCGACAAAATTCCTTCAACCTAACCCTATCACCCAATCACCCTTTCCCTCGACCCTCTTACCCCACTACACTGATAATCCTTGCGAAGGAGGTAGGCTTTGACCCGCATTCTTCTCTCGCCATTTCGGTAGCTGCTGGATAACTGAATCGGGGTTGCAGTTCGTCAAGGGCTCAACGAAGCCGATGTGAAGCATCTCGATCGCCTTGAACTCGCACAGGAGTGTGTCCAAAGGGTCCATAGCGAACCCAGCCTGCTCCTCTTTCAAGATATGAATCCCAATGACCCGATGAAATTCGTGGATAGAAAACAATGTGTGAGAACTGAGGCGGAAACAGATGTATGTGGAACTGTGGAGCGAGTCAATCTCGTCAATGCAACATTCAAGGGACCCTGGTTTCAAATGCACTCAACAATAATTGAGTTCAGAGGAATGAAAGTCACGTACATTGTCCACTCGTCTGATCGGTACATTTCCATTCCCAGCAGATTGATTCCACAACATCGTTTCTGGGTTCCAAACAGAACTTCGCGAGTTCAACAATCGCAGTGATATCTTCCTTGCACAGTGCTGGGTGAAACCTGGTATCGCCACATTTCCGTCTATTCGTCCGATTCAATACTGGCGGCATTGCCCAGAAAAAGGGGGCAATGAAGTTGGAGGAACAGTGAGAAAGGCTGATGTGTGAAAGTGTCCGCGACGTCGCATCGTAAAGCGGCTTGAATCCATCTTTAGGTCCTTCCCACATAACGCTTCGTAACACGGCTGAATGAAGCTCAGGAAAGGCACCGAGAATTTTACGTAGGTCGCCCAGAGAACGGAATTGAACGTTGTATAGCTGGAGATGTTGAACTGACTTGAAATGGGGGAGGCTCGCGAGAAGGGGTTGTCGAAGAGGAAAGATAGGATCCTTTGAGCCATGGGGGCCGGATATGAGGAGCTCCTTGACGGACAGCTGCATTGAATCCTGAGGAGTCTGCAAGTATGCCAGGGATGCGCGTTCGGTCGGGGTGACATCATGTATACTCAGCAATTGCACCCTGCGACCCAGAGAATGGTCCTCCTTCAAAGTTCTCTCCAAAAGTTTATAGTTCTTCCTTCCGAATATCTGGATTCGGACGTAGAGAACCTTGAGAACTACTGAATGCCAATAACGACACGTCAACGCGCATCTTGCGAGCGTTGCAGCATCTGGCCATGGGCTATCCAGAGCCAGGGAGTGAATGATCATATCTTGGACATCGACAAACGAACGTGGAGAAATGCGTCGGGATCGTACCCCAAAAGGCGGCCTACGTGCATCAATGGGACTAGATCAACGATAAGAGATTGCCTTGGGAACTTGAACACGATGGCACGCACATATAATGCCCTTGCATATAAGAGCGGGCGTGAAAGGTAGAGTCTTGAAGATAGATGTCGGGAAGATGAGACATATGGAGGATGAGGAAGATGAAGAGGAGCAAGAGGAAGAGGAAGAGGAGGAAGAGGAAGAGGAGGAGGTATATTTGGGAGTAACCCGCAATCCTGTTCTTGAACGCCGAGTACACAAGGCGAAGACAGTGCCTCCCTTGATGTGCGCTGGCGGCGCTACGATTGCACCAGCAAGCTATCAAGATTTCTGACTATCGGATGGTGGATGTGAATGACCCACATCCAGGACACAGTTTACACTACTATTAGTGGGAATGAGGACCCAAGCATTTGAGTGTCAAATACGAACAAAGGACATTGATTGGGAGCACCACGATCATAATCATAGCCTACAGGAACTGTCCCCGCCTTCCCTGGACTCCACACGTTCAAGCTATGCAGATTTACGGATATTCCGTTAGTCCTTTCTGTTCTCTCGAATATGCACTCCGAAAAAAAATCTCCCCGTCTCTTGATTGTATGAGATGATCAAGCAGGAAGAAGCTATTCAGAGCCGGTGTTGCTGCAATGGTCCCAAAGATGAACACGACTGTGGATTCGAAGAGACCAGTCAACGTCGTGAAGTGTTGGGTGAACTGTTTGCCACGCGAGGTGATTGGAGCAATCCGAGAAGAAGTGTGTGGGGGGTGCGAGGAAGAGACACATACGTTGGTGGACGACAAGCAGATGGAGGTTATTCGTGGACTTTTGGAAGGCGTGGAATCGGGATAGTTTCAGCCGATTCGAGGACAGGGCCAGATCAACTCTACCTGGTGTATATTTGGGTTGGAGGATGCAGCGGATGAAGAAGAATAGAGTGATACTATCAAGGCCTTTGGAAATGAGCACGCAGACTTGGAGGATGTGCTAGGGGTGTACACCTGCGAGGCGAGGAAGAGGAGACAAGTCGCAAGGGTGGCCGTTCCGAGAATGGGTAATTAGTTCACCACGTATAATTGACAGTCAAGGAAGTTTGTTCTGTTCGTTCCTCAAACGATTCGTTAACGCTATCGGCCTCATATAGATCGGACTTTGGGTTGTGCGAATGAAGATTGGGTTCGATTCTGGGGACAACGACAAAGAGGATCGCTTCTGATAGACAGTAGGGACCGGAAAGTTGATGGTCTGCACATCTCGGAAAGGGTCAATGGCAGAAATATAGATTGAGGCGGCATACACACCTGGATACATACAGTACAGCTGTGGAATGAACATTTGAAATCATAGCTAGGTCTTTTTCTCGAGATGATCAACAACCATTGGACGAACGCAGCAGGAAGGACTCACAAAGGTACCTGGTCGACAACCTCGGGATACTGATACTCCAACCCACCATCTTCGTGCTTGCCCTTTCTGCCCTTGACGGGAGGCACCATGGTGACTCTCTTCTTTGTCAGAACCTCGTGTTCACTTTGTTTTTCCTGACGGGGAGTATCTCAGAGGCTCACTTGGTTGCGGCTTGTTGGAAGGAAGCATTTCTTTGGCTTCTGCGGTCTCTTCAAGTTCAGACTGCAGAAGCTGAACGGATGGTAGCATGATGTTCGTTGTCGACCTTGGGTTGGTTTATCGTCATTGCTGTCTTGTCGATGCAGAGACCGATGGAGCTTCATGTCCACCACAAGAAGCAAGGATGCTCTCGATGTCGGAACAATAGGAAGAAATATTATTGCAAGCAGCGTTTAGGATCTCCGAGAGGTTCGGTCGGCCTTGAAAAAACCTTGTTTTCTTGGACACATTATGTAGCACATTCGTAGTTGAATGCAAGGTAAAAGTAAACGAGAGATGGGTATTCTGAATAGATTGCCAGACGGGGGGTTGACTTGGTTGACGACGCGTTCAGCTGGAAGTCGAGACCACCGCGGCCGATGCCCGAAAGGCGTTGTGTCTTGGCACTGTGGCGGCGGGTCCAGGATGTGGTCTTCGGAATTGAGGTTTTCTTATCAAACAACACGTCAGTACCACCTCGCTGATCAATCACGGTGAAAATTTGAGTTTGGCAAAGTTGGGTATACCTGGGTTTTGTTGGTTTTCAATTTCCCCAATTTCCCGGACTTGGGTAAAGTTGGGTTTTTTCCACGTTTGCACGTTTCCCACAGGCAGGATCGTAGCATGCACATCGGCGCTTCGCAAGGACCGCACGAGTACCCTTATCGACGATGTCTGTGCACTGAACACATTGCACCAAACACATTGCACCATGTCTTGTTCGTCCCACTGCACATCGTGTTGTACTAAACACACTTCCACGAGCATGCGAGTGTGTACTTGGGATGGGCACACACACCGACCAGGATTATGTCATCCTACTCCCTTTATAACATCACCGAGTTCGCTCACTCTCGTCTGGAAGTTTTCTGCCTCTTACTAGCATTGTCCTTTTATCTTGTCGCTCCCTCGCTTAGTATTCTCACCTTTTTTCCTCTCAAGACGAAGGAAGATGTAATGGAAAGCTGAACACCGCCAGGTAAGCTCATCTAGGTTTGTTATTGTCCCAAATTGTCTCTATATGCGCTTACATCCCTTGACATAGAACCATGTGGCCTTCTCGGAAATGTCTGTGAGTTGCATCTCTACTCAACAGTTTGTGGTTGTCATTTTATGTTCCTCAATCTAGTCATAAACTCCAGATTGACCCCCCTTCCCAACAGCGGTCGTAGGATCCATTATTGAGCCTGGTCTCTCGCCAAGGATTCCCTTTCTGTGGTGCGTTTTGATCTCCCCTTTTTGCCTTTGTTGATGTTATCTACGCAGAACATACACCATGATTCACCCATACTGTATGACAATTCCATTGATGTAGTCGCACTCATTGTTTACGGTACGCGCAAGCTCTTCATTTGATGCAGCCTATTCACAATTATGCTCACAGTCTCGATCTCTCTGCGACCACATCCCTTGCTAGGTACAGTGCGTAGCTCTTCTCAAGACGACTTGATTCTCGCTCATTCTACCTATCAGGACGATCTACCGTCACAAGTCCAGGTTATTTTCATCATGCGCATACGACAGACTTGGTTGAATTTGGGTGAGGGATGGGAAGAGGGCGGGAAGGGACGAGAACCCGGGGAAAAGCGAGCAAAATCAGGCATACAATGTACTGTTAAGAATGCCAATAAATACGTGATTTTACCCAAGAAAAACGATATGAAAACCCAACTTTGCCGATGTGAATTTCCCCAGGAGATGGGTAAAGTCATCTAAAAGTCTTGTAAAGTTGAGCGGCTGAAAACGCCCAACTTTGCACAACTTTTCCCAACTCAAGTTTTCACCGTGCGATCAATGTGGATGAACTCGCTCCCTTTCCGAGTCTGCGGCTCAAATACGCTCGTCCTTCACTTTGGCATCGTACATGGAGACCTGTTTAGATACGACCCACTTGACGGGGAGAACCCACGCGAGCTTCCAGCCACTGTTTTGTACTCTTCTTGAAGATGGCAACGCTTACGGACATGCATCAGGGCGGGATGATTGGTGTTCATCTAGTAAGTGTTGCTTTTGTCACTTTGCGTGGATCTGGGATTGAGAACGACAATCAGGTCTATCGCAGTTACAAAGAACGATGATAAAGAGTCCGCCAGGCGATTTGATCCTCCTCCCGAATGCGAGGTGGTGAATTTCTCTGAGAGCTGGACCCCGTCAGACCTGGCAATGGAGCAACAGGCCACTTCTCCTATCGAAATACGAAACAAAGTCGTTTCCTACGAAGCAACAAGGGCGGGGACGATGTTAGAGAAGTATTGGTAGTCGGGGAACGTATGGCCTATTTCATGGGTGAGTGACTCTTGCCTTAGATTGTGGTACGTTAGGCCCATCGGACAACTCATAACGCGCTAGGTAAATCCGTCATCAAGCCATTCACCTCTCATACCTACTACAAACTCAAGAACGTACGGAAGGTCGGATTCGAGGAAGACGCCGAAAAACTGCTGGTTGCCTTTTGTCATCGCATTCTACCTATGAGTCAATCGAGCCAACCGTCATTCTCCTCAACGAGACCGCTACAAATACTGAATAATATCCATAGTTTTTCGAACACTTACAGCCGACGAATTATGTCGGCGAAAACCAAGTGAACCCGCTTCGATGGCCGTTATAACCCGCGGTAATCATGTCCCCGCTGAGGCTGGCAGGCTGCCCATCATACGATTAGCACCTTGGAACCACAGTATCGGGGTATTGGGTCTCATCAGTGGCGTGTTCTTCACCGTCGCTATTGTACAGTTGATATTTTGTACGATCCCCGTCGCTGTTGCGAGTCTGGGCACCCGAAGATGTTGGATATGTTGTGAGTATCTCTTCCTACTTTCATTCGCATTCGCGCTACGGATGGGCTATTATGTACGAACTGATGTTTTACTCTTTTCTTTGTTTCGTCGTGGATAGGCAGGATTGAGAGTGGGACTGGTCTGAGAAGACGAGCAAGTAGAAGCACACCGAAAAAAGTCTAGCAAGGGCAAAGCAGAAGAATGAAGTCCGTCAGCGAACGAGAGCTCTCGTATGGAAGTCAACGAGTGGGAACCGTGTTGAATGCAGGCTGGTTAGCGTGGGCAGAGGGGCACTCAGACGAGGCATAATCTCTCCTACATCCATGCACTGTATGTTTTCTTCTCTAACTCCTTTGCTCCCTCCTCCCCGTGCTTGTCTCCCCTTCATTGATCCTTGTCGACATTGCCCTTGTGCTATTGTGGTCGTTCGTTTCCATGCCTCGCTTCTCCGTATCAATGGCTACATGACCTATGGCATATACTCATCTGATATTCATGATCTTCTGCGTGTGTGCAGAGTCTCGGTTTATTCAATTCCGCTTTCCTCGTATGGTTTCCATCCATTTCTTATCTATGTGTAGTATTAACTATTGGGAACCCCCCATTGTAATCCAAGTTGGGATATGGTTTTGGAGAATACAAGTCGAACATTGGTCCTATTTATCATGACCAGTTCACACCAGAGGGTCAACCGAGAGCAGACGACACTGCAGCAGTACGTCTGAAATTCGATTCGCGTCATGATTGGTTGACACAGCAGCCCTAGAATAATTTACATGAGCGGACCATGGTCATACCTATCAAACCAAGCCATCACTTCCATACGAATTTATAATACAGTAGTCATCACGAGACAGAAAGTACACGCTTTCGCTATCACACACATACCCATACGAAGGTCAAAAAATAGTCCTAGGAAGTCGTCTCCACTCATCAGAGTCACCGCACTACAAGGCGATACGCTTCAACAGGTTGGATTCTGGATGGAAGCAATCATGTCCTGAGGGTACTGCCATCATGGTGCGTTGAATGCTTCATGTTGTTGGATGACGTCCTGAGTTGAATGATGAAAAAGAACGGGATAGAACCTTGAGAGCCTTTCGGAAGAAACGAGTTTTGCCAGGGGGACGTGCTTTGTTATCCAGGGGCCTTTGTAGAAGCTCTCGACGGATGTCGGCTGCCTCGCGTTGAAAATCAATGGCATCGGTGTGGAGTTGGTGCTGGGAAGCCCAGTCGGCCATATTGTCTAAGGCCAGTACAAGGTGACGAGAGAATTTATCACGGTCCCGAGCAGCAAGCTGTCGCCAACAGTTTACCGCCTCAAGTTGACATTTGATGGCAGCCGCGTGATTGGTTTGTTGTAAATGCTCGTCTGCCATTTTATGAAGGATGCGTGTAAGAGAACGGATATAACTCTCGACGTCTGAGTCAGCAAGCTTTCGCAGGATGTTGACTGTCTCATGTCGACAATTCATGGCTTCCATGCGGAACTGGTTCTGGGAAGCCCAGTCGCTCATTTCTTCCAAGGCCTGTGCAAGGTGAAGAGAGTACCTGCTAAAGTCTTGGGCACTAAGCTTCCGCCAAAAGTCTACTGCCTGAAGGCGACAGTCGAAGGCTGCTGTGTAACTTGTATGTTGGGAAAGAGCATCTGTCATGTTATGGAGAGCGAGGATAAGGGGGTCGACAAATTCATTCGTATCCTGAGCAGCAGCTCGAAACTGCCACCAGATGTCGACCACCTCACGTCGACAATCTATGGTTTCTGTGAGGAGGTGGTGCTTGGAAGCCCAGATGGCCATTTCTTCCAACGCCCATATATGACGAAGAGTGTATTTGGCAGCGTCTTGAACAGCAAGCTTTCGCCAAGAGCACTTCAGGTAACCCCCTACCTATACCTCTTAGGTAGATACGAATGTACTATTTTTTTTATCTAAGAGGTAGGTGGTCACTGGTCAGGCGGTCACTGGTCAAAGTAGGTGGTCATGACCAGGGTGACCATGACCACTGACCATGGTCTGGTCAGATTTCACAGTGGTCACCACAGGTCAGGTCCAGCAGTAGTGGTCATGACCAGTAATTGTCACCTGTCACTGGGTGTCTGGGGTCCTTTGAGTGATATTTTGGCGCATATAGAAATCACATCATAGGTTGGTTAGTAAGAGAATGCAATGGTAGAAATATCCTTTCAGGGAGAAAAAAATGGACTACAAAAATATTACAGATATATTCATTAGTTTTAGTAAACAGTAAGAGAGTAGAATTTATATGATAAGAATGAGAATGTAAAATCTAATATTAGAATTGGATATTTGATTTAGTAATATATGATACAAAATATTGATTCATATTGTGGCCTCATATAAGCTATGATCTGAGATCTGAACTTATTGTTAACATTAACATTATATAAGATACACTGATAGATTTCTATCTTCTATTGCATATTCTCAACATGGTAATATTTATGAATCCAGATTATACTTCTATCAAATTCTATCTTTAGAATCCACGATACTTCTGATATATTCATCAGGATATAAATTTTGCACGAATGATAATGTTGAATAAGCTAATCCGCGTACTGTTACCAATAGCGTCAATTCTACTTCATACATCGCTATGCGAGCACAGAAGAATCATTCGGAAAGCTATCCAACAACTTGAATGATATTGTGCAACCTTGCAATGATGGTCAGTCTCTTTAAGGTATAGAACACTTAAATGGGTATTTACCTAGTAATATCGGTTACTAGGATCTATGGTGAGTACAATGTATTAAATATAGACATAAAATGATCACTCACGTCTCTTCAAGGTGTAGAACACTTGAAGATATAATGTATGCCTTTTGCGTATGATTATCATCCATCGTGATATTCAAATCAATATCAGTCTCATCCATCAAAACTCTCTGATCATTCACCGCCCCCCTTAGGCTTGTTCAACCATCTGACCGACTCACTTTCTGATATCAAACCTCAACAGATAATATCATATACAATATATCAATGAACTTCTATCTCCTGTCATATATTCCCAATATGGCAACATTCCATATATGGGATTATATTCCCGTATTTGGAATATAAAGTCTTTCTGATATCTCGATATATATCTCGGGATGTAAATTTCTCATGGACCGTGACATCGTGTACAGCTAGTTGCTCAACTTTTATCTTCTGTCATATACTCCCAATATGGCAACATTCCATATATGGGATTATATGCCTGTCTTTAGAACATGAAGTCTTTCTGATATCTCGATATATAAATCGGGATATAGATTTCTCACTGACCGTGATATCGTGTACAGCTAGTCGCTTGACTTTTATCTTCTGTCATATATTCCCAATATGGCAACATTTCATATATGGAATTATATTCGCGTATTTGGAATATAAAGTCTTTCTGGTATCTCGATATATATATTGGAAATATAAATTTCTCACGAATGGTGATATCACATATGATATACCAATGGACTTCTACCTCCTGTCATATATTCCAAATATGGCAATATTCCATATATGGGATTATATTCCTGTATTTGGAGTATAAAGTCTTTCTGATATCCCGATATAGATATCGGGATGTAAATTTCTTATGAATAGTGATATCATATATGATATACCAATGGACTTCTACCTCCTGTCATATATTCCCAATATGGCAACATTCTATATATGGGATTATATTCCCGTATTTGGAATATCAAGTCTTTCTAATATCTCAATATATATATCGGGATGTAGATTTCTCACCGACCGTGACATCGTGTAGAGCTAGTCGCTCGACTTTTATCTTCTGTCATATATTCCCAATATGGCAACATTCCATATATGGGATTATATTCCCGTATTTGGAATATAAAGTCTTTCTGATATCTCGATATATATATCGGGATATAAATTTCTCACGAATGGTGATATCACATATGATATACCAATGGACTTCTACCTCCTGTCATATATTCCAAATATGGCAACATTCCATATATGGGATTATATTCCCGTATTTGGAATATCAAGTCTTTCTAATATCTCGATACATATATCGGGATATAGATTTCTCACCGACTGTGACATTGTGTACAGCCAGTCACTCGACTTTTATCTTCTGTCATATATTCCCAATATGGCAACATTCCATATATGGGATTATATTCCCACATTTGGAATATAAAGTCTTTCTGATATCTTGATATATATATCGTGATGTAGATTTCTCACCGACCATGATATCGTATATAGCTAGCCACTCGACTTTTATCTTCTGTCGTATATTCCCAATATGGCAACATTCCATATATGGGATTATATTCCCATATTTGGAATATNAAGTCTTTCTGATATCTCGATATATATATCGGGATGTAGATTTCTCATGAATAGTGATATCATATATGACATACCAATGGACTTCTACCTCCTGTCATATATTCCAAATATGGCAACATTCCATATATGAGATTATATTCCTGTATTTGGAGTATAAAGTCTTTCTGATATCCCGATATAGATATCGGGATGTAAATTTCTTATGAATAGTGATATCATATATGATATACCAATGGACTTCTACATCCTGTCATATATTCCCAATATGGCAACATTCCATATGGAATTATATTTCCGTCTCTGAAATCTGAAGTTTTTGTGATATCCGGATATATATATCAGGATATGAATTTCTCACTGACGGTGATATCGTGTACAGCTAGTCGCTCGACTTTTATCTGTCATATATTCCCAATATGGCAACATTCCATATATGGATTTATATTCCCATATTCTCCTCCTGATCATGACCACCTCCTCCTCCTGGTCATGACCTCTCCCCCCAAGGTCATGACCACCACTNCCTNCTGGTCATTGACCTCTCCCCCCAAGGTCATGACCATTACCCCTCAGGTCATGACCTCCTCCTCCTCCTGGTCATGACCTCTTCCCCCAAGGTCATGACCATTTCCTCCTTTTTGGCGTAATCTCTCATCCTAAGGCTATCTCTGAGGACATCCCACTGAAACAGTCTATTAGTATCTGTATATTGCAGTATCTGACCTATCTACTGCAATAATTTTACGGGCTTCTCACATGTTGGAGAGAGTCGTAGAAGTAATGCAGACTGGGAAATGAAAAGATCCACTGGCACATCTGGCCATCGTCTATTTCAAGCAATAAGACTTCGGCATTCTGTTGAAGCAATCCTAATGGAGAACTTAGACGCTACCCGATCCGGAGAGTGCTTAACTCCGGAGCACACGGAGAATATGAGCGGGAGACAGAATTGGTCCATTATAATGAATATCGCGACATGTTGATAACAGAGAATCGAAAAATAATAACATATAATCAAAGACAAGCACCCTTCCATTATCCCGCGATCTCCCTGCGACTTCTCTCCGACTCCTCTACCCGCTACAAGGTAAAGACTCACCCCGGCTGGTACACCAAAGCCGTGTCGGGCTTTGGCGCTGGGCCGCTGCCAGGGAGTGTGTGTCAAAAATATTTCGCCACAACGGGGTTGGATCTGGGGACTCACCACACATCACTTCCGTTAGACTAAATGAGGGATCACACCGCAGCATTTGGGGGGGGGGGGGCGGGGGGGACTGATCTCAACATACTAATTGCGACTTTTGGTTTTCTCTCTCTGCCCGGTAACCGGGTATTGGAATAACTGTTGAAAACCGGAAATGAGGTGTAAGAGCCGCATATGGAGCAGCACGACAGGAGATCCAAATGCGGAAGCGTTGATATGCGCGAAGCCTCCGCATGTCTGAGCTCAGGGTACTGCCAGTGAGGAATAAGGGTCGATCGGCCAGCAACACTTGTCAATCAGAGTGAGTTTGCCTATTAACTCCTTTTGGTTCCAAGTCCCGCAGTACAAGGGAGACATTCGTGACAATATTGGCCATTGGGTATGAGCAGCTACATAACAGATTACAACGAAAGCATAACGCGACAACGGAAGTGGCGAATACCGAGGCGAGCTATAGGAACCTGTGGCGAATGTCATCAGGGCTACAGCCGTACAGAAGGCATTGCTCACCCAGTGAAAAATGCTCGAACTCTATTCCAAAAGGCCCTGGGACGTGAGAGGCGGGCTCGCTGCTCGAGAAGAGTTGTGCCGTGTCGCTTTTGGATCGATTAATACTCGGGTGTCGTTGTGAGAGCATTGCCTACCAAGTCGGACATGGATAAATAGCCGTAAGGTATGAATTGCCCCGGCTGAACAATCGTCAGATACTTCATCAACACTCAAAGAGGGCGACGTACCGTATAGGGTGGTAGTTCCAAGTCCGGCACGGTGTAGGTAGGTGCTGGAGCGACCTCGGAGATCGTGGTAGGAAGTTGGATGTTAGACATTGCGAACAGATAGCACGAAAGAAGAGGGAAATGAGTGAGCAGTGAGGATATGAGAGTGCGAGGGGGTTGCTCACTCACGGGAAGCTTGATTGACAGTTCCTCTCGATGAGGAACTCGAGGCGCTTGTCCTCGAACGGCAGCGACCAGTGTTGAGGTTGCCCTTTGAATTGCCGTACAGGAGCGACATTACTCGACGCACGCGTACGTGCGAGGTGTTTGCCTGCTCGTGAGCTCTCCCATATTGTATTCCGGAGTGATGATCGGCCCTTTCTGAAGCGGGCTCCTATTGGATATCAACACCCGTTCGCAGACCACCACCACCATCACTCCGTCTCGTCGGTGGACCTCTCCCAGCACGAAGTCGACTAAAGCACACACTCCCCTCCCTCCCCCGCCCGACATTCCACCCCAAAATCACACCCATGCCAGGCCCTAAACCCCGTCGCCGCGTTCCCTCAACCGAAGACATCTTCCTCTTCATCGACGGCTTCAACGCTCCCACCACTCTCACCCAACTACACCCGCTCTCAATCTCAATTCAAAACAACGCTTCCTCTTCTTCGCTTCTTTCGATGAGGAGTGGTGATGAGAGCGGTGCCAGCTCACCTGTATCAGAAACTTCAGATAACTCGACGCCCCCGTCGCCATCGGGTAGTACTGGTGATAATATGCACCACCACCAAGGCCGACAGCACCATCAACGCCACGCGAGCCGCAGTTCGTTGGGCTCTTTCCCGTTTGAAACCCCAGTGGACTTGGCAGTCCCACAACCTGCAGCTCTTAATTTGAATTCTGGGCTCATTCGGTGAAACACGAAACATATTTTCATGAGACATGGATGGATGGGAGCAATTTTGGGGGGGACAAGGGACTAGGGGAGGACAAGGAGGAGGGGAGGAAGCGGTTTGGGAACGTTGCCTCAAGTTGCTTGTAGGATAAAGGCAGATGTTGTTAGTTGGTAGTTGCTTTATGTTGATCATGAGCATCATTATTTCCTTCAAATTGGCTTCTTCAACGTGTGCGCGGATCCGACGTAAGAAGGACTGTAGTGAGCGAGCCTGAGCAACTCGGTCGCATAACGCCGAGCAAACACCATCTTGTATGTAAATCGTAAGTGTTGCGAATAACCATGGTATTTCGGAAGCGTGAAACTCTATAGCCAAAGCGAACAGAAACGAAAGGGTATGGGTATTCAAAGCAAAAACAACAGGGGTTGGAAAAGAATGTGTCCGTTATCCAAGGATTCAACAGGGTAAATGAAGAAAGAAATCCAAAAAAGGTCGCAAAATAATGGGTAATGCAACGAAAACAAAAGAGGTATACAAGAGGCTTGAGGTTGAAGGAAATTACAATCCTCCTAACAATCCACCAAGGAGACCACCACCCAAAAGGCTACCAAGCAAACCGGTCAAAAGACTAGTCAAGCTCAGAAGGCTGCTCAAGTTGCTCAAATTGAGAAGGTTAAGGACACCGGATAAAGGAAGGCCGCTACCGAGGCTAGATGGGACGCTAAAGAGGACAAATGAGACAATCAGGATTGTTTGCCTCTGGAATGGAGAATGGTTGAGGTGACGTACGCAGAGCTGACGCTACTGGTGACTCCGGGAGAAAGGGTGTTCAAGACGCCAAGGAAGTTGGACATGGAGGAGTCGAGGGGGCTACTTTGAGCCTTGCTGAGGGTAGGGAGATGTCCTACAGTAGACAAGACGCTCTAATGATAAAGATGATAAACGGTTCATGAGATCTAGACCTCAGACTGCAGTCAATACAGGGATATCACTTACTGAAATGATGCTGGTGGCGAGTTGAGTGGGGTCACCGGAAGTCTGTTGGCCAGTAAGGCCAGACAAAACTTTCGTGGTACTGCCAAAGTTGCCTCCGAGCTGTCCGATGAGACCAGTGAGATCGCCGCCCTTGGAGGCGACACTCGCTGGAGGTGGGTCATAATCGTAAGTCAACGTCAATAATAACGTTAGAATCCATGACACTTACTCATGCTGGAAAGGATTGGCGCAATGTTGGATTGGAGACCTGAAAGAGGCCCCAATAAATCGGGAAGTTGTCTCTTTTCCTCAAGATGTGTCTCTGGTTGAGCGATTGGGGATGCAATCACAGCAGAGGAAAGACCGAAGAGGACGATAGAGGAGGTGATAAGCTTGGCGAAGAACATGTTGTCAGATAGATGGGTAGTACGCTTGAAGACGTTTGAAGACGTTGATGCGTTGAACTTTGACGTTGAATGCAGGATCCTTATATACGTTCGACCTCCCAGCACTGTCACAGTCAATACCCTTGACTTGTTCACACTCAGGTCAATACAGCTGGGTACAGGGCCTCCGGTTCGGTGTCCATGATACGTGTCGGGGAGGACAGAGAACCACCACCAAGACGCGGCACAGAACACATCCCTCACTTCGACAAGGAACTTTGCCTTGTGAAAGCAGGCTAGAAGACTGTATGTCTCCGTCGAAGATGCGCGGATACCCCTTCAGAACAACCTCCTGGGACATTCACAGTGGAGAGAAGTCAGTCCCGTTCGTAATTCGGTGCAAAAATTCACTTATCACGTCGTCTCCCTTGGTCATCCGGCGGGCGGACCTCTTCCGACTCCGTTGAGACCATGTGCGAGAGTCTGAGTTGTGAGTACTGCCAACATCGTCGACATTAGGATGTATGTTCGCGTCTTTGTGGAGCTCTCAGCTTGGCGGAAGATCAGGGCCGTCGCGCTCGAATGCACATGGTGTGGTGACGTGAAGTAGCTGACATGACCTCGAAGGACGAAGGATTTCTTGCTCAAAGAAGTGCTGCTCGAAGAGAGTTGCATACACGCGAATCTCTGCAAAAATTTTCATGACACCGTGTTGGATAATTATGATATTGAGCCCATTGGGAGCATGTGGAAATACAGATCTGCCGGAACCCACAACATTCTGTTTGGAATGGTGTAACATTTCGAAGAGCACAATCGCCGGGAGGGGTGAATGCGGTAAGCGTGACAACGAGTTGATGAATGGACAACCCGAAACGGCGTATAATGGCCGCAAACAAAGTGTATATGTGGGATAGCAATATCGGTCTTTGGGATTTTATTTCTTGCCTGACCTAGGAAAAACATTACAGGCCATGAGGACAAACGAGACCGGGAGGCAGAAGAAACATACTTCTTGATTCCACCACCAGGTGCTCCACCTAAAACGCATATATCGGTCGATGATCCTAATACCTTCCTTGAGGGACTTACCCTTCAAAGCTGGGAGGGTTGGGAGAGGGGAGTAAGGACGGATGTATGAATGGATTGGAATAAAGAGATTGGAAGCGAACCTTTGTCGCGAGCAGCCTTAAGGGCCTCGGCTTCTGCTTTCTTCCTCTCCTTAAAGGCGACCTCATCGTCGTCCATGTCTTTCTTCTCCTTCTTGGGAGCCTATCGACAGGGAGATGTAGTGATGATAGGTGTTCTGCGCTGACGGGATGTCATACCTTGAGAGGCTTTAACTTGCCACCTTGTCTGCTTGCCATGATATACAAGTGTAATGAAGTTGTGCTTGACTTTGGTCCTGATTGAAGCGTGGAAAGGCGTTGTTGTGGCGTTTGGTAGTGGTTGTTGCGATCGGATGATGAAAATTAGCGCTCTAGATTCGCGTGTTGCCGCCGCCGTGGCTTTGATTCTGTTGGGAAACTCCTTGGCCCAAGTGCTGAGAATCCGGGATTTGCTTGTTGGTTGCTCAGCCTCATCGTTGCGATAACATGATAGATGATAATGTTTTGTCAGATTTTTGAGATTGGGCTCCAACTGACGAATAGGTCTGAGAGGAAAGGTCAAGAGACTAGCCGAAAAGGTCAAAGAGTTGGTTTGGTTCCGTAACAACTACCGGAAATAGACAGGGAGGCGTCGGTTGAGAAAAGAGGCACCCAAGAATTCTACCGGAGAAGGCCGACTGAAAGATTGGGTGTCACATGAAGGTTTCGAATGGGCGGATCCAGTCTTCCGAAAAGATGTTACAACGAATGATGCCCCTCGCATCGCCGGGCTGTGATTGAATTTTGTCACGCCAGAGGGTTGGGGATGCTCCGTCGACGAGGAGAGCGTCTTTGGAGGATCGACGAACAACTACACCTGCTCTATTGGGCGCGCAGTGTTAAGCCGCGGATGATGACAGGAAGTGACATAGGCGGGGGAGTGGGCGTCGATCGAGATAGGGGAGGGATTGTGGCGTCTCGGAGTTGGTGTGACATGTTCCCGGACGAGTGTCTGGTTTGATCCGGGAGAGCGTATGGTATTGCCAGGGACTGTCCTGGCCATGGGGAGAAGAGAGCTGGCCCACCTGTGACAGAAGCAGAGAGCCGGGTGAGCCGCGGCTGGGAATGGGCTTCTTTTCCCAGTCTGAGAGAGCTGCTGATTCCTGGATCATAGCTTGTTGGCCCAGGTGGGTGGATGCGATGGGAGGGTCATGATGTCGTGGTTTGTTGTTTTGCTGACCGTTGATGTCAATTCACCCTCCCATTCCCTCGCCTTCCTTTTTCTTTTCCCCGCATATCTACCGAAGATACCCTTCAGGTTCTGACCAGACAGTACGTTGCTCCTTCTCCATCGCCATCTCCTCCAGACTCCCGTCACTAATTTGGCACTGGCTCCAAGCACTTCGAACCTATCAGTCGCCAGCTGATAGCAACAACCTTCCTTTCGTTCAAATCCGCTCTTTAATCAGTCCCTCCCTCCCTACCCCTTGGCACACGCCATTCGATACCCCCCTCCATCGCCTCACACAAGTTAATGCTTAGCTTCCTATCACTATTCTTCGCCCTTTCCCTTCTCCGTTCAGCATGTGCAGCAACTGCTGAAGAGTGGAGAGGCCGTTCCATTTACCAGTACGTCCCCCTCTCACTCCCTTAACCGTCGCTTACACGCTCACCGTCATTTTTTTTTCTCTGTCTCGTTGTGCTCAGAATCATCACAGACCGTTACGCCCTCCCATCAGGCGCCGACACCAACGCGTGTAACCCGGGAGACCAAACTTGGTGTGGTGGAACATGGAACACCATCAGAGAGAACTTGGACTATATTCAGAACGCAGGCTTCACCGCTAGTCAGTCCAAAATTTTGGAGAGATCCACCCGCTACATTGTCTAACATAATACGCACCAGTCTGGATCAGTCCTGTGAACCAGAATTACCAAGGTCCCCGTACTGCTTACGGTGACCCCTACCATGGGTACTGGATCCAAGACCACACTCAGCTCAACGAGCGGTTCGGGACTGCAGACGATCTTATGGCCCTCTCCGACGAAGTTCACCGACGTGGGATGTGCGTGTGAAATCAGTCCATCCTCATCACCATCTCTGAATCCCGTTCCGTAGGTATCTGATGGTCGACGTTGTTGCCAACAACGTTATGGCGACTTCTACCACGCCTGACCTGTCCAAATACATGTTTAAAGAAGCGGTTGGTTATTCTCTCCATTCTTTCTCAGATTTCCACATGCTCACTCCACCGCAATTTGTACCAATTTAGTCGCAGTATCACCCTTACTGTGCCGTCTCTTGGGGAAACATTTCGAGTGAACAGAATTGCTGGCTTGGAGACACCAAGGTTCCCCTGCCAGATTTGAACACTCAGAATCCTACCGTTGTTTCCACCTATAGTAGCTGGATCAAAGAGCTTGTCAGTACCTACAAGTTTGATGGCCTTCGTATTGATGGTACGTTCTCGCCATGTGCACAATCCGCGGGTGGCTGACGTGAATTTTTCCCATTAGCTGCCAAGTATGGGTTCCTTCTGTGATGGAGTAGAGGTCGTTCTGACATTGACTTTCAGGCATGTGAATCCTGGCTTCTGGAATGTTTTCTGTGGTGCAGCTGGTGTCTTCTGCATTGGGGAAGTCTTCGGGTCTGACATTGAGTGAGCTATATGCGTCGATATTTCTCGTGATAATGCCAACTCACGGCCACGTTTTCAGCCAAGCTGCTTCCTACCAAGCGGACAATGAGCTGGACTCCATTTTGAACTATCCGATGTACGGAGCCCTGGTGGAAGCGTTCGCGATCCCTGGCAACTTGAACACGTCTGCAGTCTCTTCATTGATGGAGATATACCCAAACAAGTTCAAGGTACTTCCCAGACTGGTCGAGGTCCAACTATATGCTTATTTGCGTAACCTAGGATCCCGGTCTGTTGGGCAATTTCCTTGAGAATCAGGATTTGCCTCGGTGGGGCAACTTGTCTGTTGACCCACAAAGTCTGTGGAACGCTATGGTTTTCAACTTCATGTCTGACGGGTGAGTGGAGCGCTGGGTAGACGATTTGCGAGCTCTAATGTCCGACGGTGCCTTGCGCAGTATTCCCGTCGTGTATTATGGCCAGGAACAAGGTTTCAGCGGCAACGCCGATCCAGTAGGTTCTATGATCATGTCGACGTCAAAAGATTTACTGATTCTTGGCTTCCAGTGGAACCGAGAACCTCTTTGGCCATCTGGTTATGCGAACACCTCCACTTACCAACTTACGAGCAAACTGAATACGGTATGCCAGCCGCCTGTTCTCATTTTTGAGCAAAGCTGAAAGCTGTTCGTAGTTCCGTAACTTCCTTGTTAATGGCACCACGAACTGGTTACGCTCACCGGCTCAAGTACTCACTACGACTGAGCACGGAATTGCGATTATGAAAGGCGACGTTATTTCAATTCTTACGAATATCGGGTCGCCAGTGAGTTGTCATTTGATCCGCGCCGTGCTGCCTTCTCACCATCGTGTCTTCTCAACCAGCCCGCCAACATCAGCATCGCTGTCTACACTCCCTTCCCGAATAGTCTCGCAACCACCGAGTAAGTCCAACCGCGTATGTCTGTTGCCACAGCGTCTGACTTGGCATGGTTTCAGTATCCTGAGTTGCAGCCAATATGTTGTTGGCAGCAATGGTACGATCAGCGTAGAATATAGCAAGGGAGGCCAGGCCAAGATTATCGTTCCCAACACGCTTCTGCAGAACTCCGGGCTGTGTGGCTACACGGCCGCGGTACAACAGCAGACAAAGGGACAGTTGGCATCTACCGCACTTTTTGAGCACCGAAGACCGTCCACTCTTTCATATATTCTTGTCTTTGTCCTTTCGTTATTTGGTTTGTTGTTCAGTGGATTTGGTGTCTGAGTTTGTACTACAAAACTGAGGCATTTTCTGTTTCTCGTCGTCGTTTCAAAGGTTTAATCCTATTTTTATCATGTGTGTACAATTAATTCGCAGCCCACTTCGTAATGGCAATCAAATATATATAAGTTATCTGGAATACAACAAACCTCTAGATAGTACTTGTTGGCCTTGTTTTCTGTGCGTGAGAAGTCCTGACCAGATAGTGCCTCAGGCTGTTGATGCGTTCGCACTGTTTGCGAGGTTCGCACACGAGCACCGGTCCAACGGCATCACAAAGCACCCGCCAACGCCTGCGAGCGAGCGTTGTGCCACATTATTGGGTCGGAGTCTGAACGCGATAGTCGCCGAATTTGGGATTGTGCGCCTGGCATTCGTGCTCGTTGTTGACCGCGTTCTACGTGTGTCCTTGCTCAATCACCGAACTCTTCTTTCTCTTCTTTCCCCCCCATTTCATCATCCAAAACGGCTTCCGGAGGTGGCGGCGTCGGTCGACGCACAACCGAGACTTCAATCAGGTCTCGGACTCCTGCCATGGAGGCTCCCTCTCCCAATAACATACATAACATTGTCAAAGCGCAAATCGTCTTCTTGCTTTCCACCCTGACGGAGGAAAACTTTGAGGGTAATCAGATGGAGATTCGTTCGGTATGTTCTGGTTTGTTCCTCTCAGGTTTTCAGGGTGGCTAATAGCGTTTACTTGCTATTGCGTGTCCTAGCTCTCTGAGCGACATGGGATCGAAACCTACCTCCATTTCATACGACGACTCATTACGCAGACAAGTTCAAGAAACCCAACCACATCCTCTCCAGCCCCTTATGACTCTTCCTCCAATTCACCCGCCTTAGCACTACGTCTTTTGGCTCAAGAAGTTCAACGACTTTCACGAGACCCTTACCTCGCAGACCGCTTCAGAGATGCGATAGATAAAAGTGACGCCGAACTCTTTCGAAACTTTGACCTCCTTCGTTTCGCGGACCGTGTCCAAATACGACCATTGGAAAGGCTGATCTTGGCGTCTTCCATCGTCGCGGTTCCGACGAGGAGGGAGCTGTCTGTGCAGGCAGCTACTATGATTCATGTGGAGTTTGACCCGGCGGTCATGACGCTCGTGCAACAACATCCTTGCTTCGAGCATACGGATTTGTCGATTAACCAGATGGGGAGGTTGATGGCGAATTTGCTTGCTTGTGTTCCTGCCGGGTCACCGGTGTTGGATGCTACGCAGAGGCAGGCTCTTATTGCGGCTGCTCAGGCGAAGTATGGGACGGATGCGGTTTCCCCCGTTTTGCAGAGTGTGCTTCCCACTATGAAGTAAGTGTTTTTACTTCTTCTCATTTCATTCGCCCTTTGGTTCTCTGGTTTCCATGAGTAAGATGTCTGACTATCATTTTTCGTCTTTTTGCAACTTTTCTAGCCTTCCGGCAGATTCTACTCTGGTGCAAGCGTTGGTTCAATTGGGAGCGGAAATCACGAACAATCGCGAGGTGATCAGAGCTATACTTGCGAGGTTTGGGATTTCGGAGGCGGCACCACCTGTTGACGAGCAAATCATCGAAGTGGTTTCGGCCCTTGCGAGACTCGCGTCAGAAGGGGCCGCGTTGTGCGATGTTGGCACTCTTGTGAAGGTCTTGAGTGACCTGGTGAGTTTGCATCTCCAAACCATCTAGTTGTTGAGTCGGCAGTGCTAACCGGTGCATAGAACGTGAATTTGGATTGGGCGAGCGTGATCACGTCCTTTGACCGACCTGATCGCCAGGGAGTCGACACGGCTACCTTGAAGCTCTTAATCGCGATTCTCCACAATTGCCCTCGTGATGCAGAGACCCATGCTGTTACAGGGTTCTGGGATACTTGGTCGAACTCGCTGTATCAACTGCGGCTTCTTGACGCGCTTCTTTCCCTGCCCGCGGACACGTTCAATTTTGTGATTCTTCCTGGGCATCGAATCGTGACTGTGGACGATGTCGCAGGTGCCAGTCCGACGATCAAGTCACTCGCAGCCAACGTGCAAGGTCATACGTGGAATTCCTTGGAACTCTTCGAAGTCCTCGTCCGGGCTGCGGATTCCGAATCTGGAGAAGTTCGTAGTTTTGTGAGGGATATGCTCGATAAGGCCGTTAAAATCAGTGCGGAGCTCGTTCACATGGGGTTGTTGCAAGTACCGGTGCGTGGTTTGCTTCTGGGTGACTCGTGTATCGGGTTCTTGCTGACGCGTTCCTTTTCTGTCCTTCCCTTTCCTTCCCTTTCTTTACCTCTTCTGGTGTTTGTCCTTGGATAGAACCTTCCATGGAACGAAATCCGATTGGAGTATACCCAGCGGCTTTTGGCGATGTTCTTGGGTGGCCATCCGAATCACCAGCTTGTGTTTATGAGGATTTGGCAGATTGAACCGACGTATTTGACCAATGCGTTCAGGGACTTCTATCAGGAGTCGCCGTTGAATATCACGAGGATTTTAGACGTTGCACAAGATTTGAAAGTATGTGTATCTTCGTAATGATTGAGCCTATTGACTAATGATCTTCCTAGATTCTCGAATCGTTGTTACAAGTCAGGCCCTTCACATTTGCATTGGATGTCGCCGCTCTCGCATCCCGACGGGAGTACCTCAATCTCGACAAGTGGTTGGCGGATAATGTATCTGAGCACGGCGCGGATTTCCTGCACTCTGTCATTGCTTTCTTGGACTTGAAGATGGAAAGCGAGAAGACGACTCGGATCTCGGACCCGGCGGTTGAACAGACCACAATGCCGCTTAATCCTCAGACTATCACCATTTTCCTCCGCGTTCTGCGAAACAGGTGAGTTGATTTCGTTGAGTCGCCGTCATCGTGAAACTGAATTTGATGAAATAGTTCGGGGATGATGCATGATTCGGATGTGGATTATTGTTTGGAAGTCCGCAATGCTTGTCTTCAAATCCACCCGCGTCTCATGAACCTCGTTCCTGGGGCTGAGGCCGAACCTGGATTCCAAGTCGTCAGCTACTCTGCTGAGATCGAGTCCGAGGTCGATAGCATCTACAAGCAGATGTATGACGAGCATATCTCCATCGACGAGGTCATCCAACTTCTCCAACGCAACAAGGTTTCCAGCAACCCAAGAGATCATGAGATTTTCTCTTGCATGCTTCACTTCTTGTTTGACGAGTACAAGTTCTTCCAGACATATTACCCCCCACGCGAATTGGCCATGACGGGATACCTCTTTGGTTCATTGATCCAGTACCAACTCGTTGATTACATACCCCTCGGAATAGCCATCCGATATGTTCTGGACGCTCTTAATTGCCCCGCGGAGACCAATCTCTTCAAGTTCGGTATCCAGGCGCTGTCAAGGTTCGAATCCCGTCTTGCGGAGTGGCAGCCTTTGTGCCATGCCCTGCTCAAAGTCCCCCACCTCTTGGAGTCCAGGCCCGATTTGGCCGCGAGTATCAATCGCGCGATTGCGAGTGCTGGAAGTGGAGCAGGTACCCCCGATCTGCGAAATTTGACGGGTCATTCGTCGGAGCCTCCCCCGGTATTCACCGCCATCCAACCAGATCGTATTGATGGTGAGGCAGAGCGTCCCCCCGAGGAGATCTCGGACAAGATTCTGTTCATCGTCAATAATTTGGCACCTTCGAACTTCGATTCGAAGTTGACGGAGATGCGGGAACAGTTCGAGGAACGTTACTCGAGATGGTTTGCTAACTACCTTGTTGATCAACGTGTTAGCACTGAACCGAATAACCACCAACTCTACGTGCGGTTCTTGGACGCCTTGGGAGCGAGGACCTTGTATAAATTCGTCCTGCATGAGACTCTCGTCAAGTCGAGTTATCTGCTCAATTCGGAGAAGACGATGCAGTTGGGTTCGGAGCGGACGCTTCTTAAGAACGTTGGCTCTTGGCTAGGAACTATTACTCTCTCGCGCGATCAGCCCATCAAACACAAGTATCTTTCTTTCAAGGATTTGCTCCTTGAAGGTTATGATAATAATCGGCTTGTCGTCGCCATTGCTTTCGTCTGCAAGGCGCTGGAACCGTGCTCAAGATCGACGATTTTCCAACCTCCGAACCCGTGGCTCATGGCAGTGATCAGTCTCCTTGCGGAGCTCTATCACTACGCTGACCTCAAGTTGAACCCCAAGTTCGAGATCGAGATTCTTTGCAAGGCTCTCCATCTTGATCTCGATAAGGTCCAAGCTACTTCCATTCTTCGCAACCGACCCATTGCAGACACGTTGACGGGCCCCCTCTCCCTGATTACGTTACTGACATCGACTCGATTCCGATCGGTGGATATGACCCGTCGCAGTTGCAAGGCGAGCCTCAGGTTATGCCGATTGGTGGTGGTGGGAATGGTCCTCCTGATGCACAGCGGGCAGTTGGTGCTCATGTTGAGGGTATTTTGGCGACTATTCTGCCTCAAGTTGTCGTTAGCGCTCAGTTGGCTCCGTTGAATAACAATCCGACATTCAAGCGGGCTGTGACTATGGGTGTTGATCGGGCTATAAGAGAGGTCAGTTTCAATCGGTGTATTTGGTTGTTTTTGGTTTCTGATGGTATTCGTAGATCATCATCCCCGTTGTGGAGAGGTCTGTTACAATCGCTGGTATCTCCACCCGTGAGATTGTCTCGAAAGACTACGCGACGGAAGTCAATGAGGAGAGGATGCGTAAGGCTGGTCATGCGATGGCTCAGAAGCTTGCTGGTAGCCTTGCTCTTGTCACTTGCAAGGAGCCGATGAAAGTCAACCTTGGTACCCACATGAGAGCTGTTTTTTCAGAATTTGGCTTCACTGAGGTCAGCACAGCTTCGATTTCCCGATGGACGTTATGCTGATTACCCCATTCCCACAGCAAATGGTTCCTGACAACTATATCAATCTGCTTGGACAGGAAAACCTCGATATTGCTTGTCAAGCGATCGAGAAGGCAGCTCGGGACAGGGCGGTGCTCGATTTCGATGAGAACTTTGGGAATCACTCCGAGGTACGGAGGATGCATCGCGAGGTTAGTGGAACCCTATCAGCCATCGATCGCCCTGCGTGGTATTTAAAACGTCATTTTTCAGCAACGTCCTGGTCAGCCGTTCTGGGATCCGTTGGTTCAACACGCCCACTTCACTCAGGCTCTACCTGATCCTTTGCGTCTCAAGGCCTCGGGTGTTCAACCTGTTCAGGCTGCTGTGTACGAGGACTTTGGTGAGCCTCATCTCGGGTCTCCTGGTAGACATATTCGTTCGAATGTGATGCCCCCAGCGTCCGAACACAAGCGTAGGATGACTAGCAGACCCGGGTCCACCGTGTCGTATCCACGGAATGACTCGATTCCTCCTCTTTATCCTCAGCAACAGCCGCAGCCTCAGCCGCAGCAACAACAGCAGCAATTTAATGACCAGGGTATTACTGTTCCGCACTTATTTGGTCACCAAGAAGCTATGGATCGTTTCGCGGTAGGTTGTAGTCCTTTTGAGTTTGGCGACTTTCTGACGTTGTCTCTTCTAGCTCCTCATTAAAGACCTTGAGGCTGTCTTGCTGCAGCTTCCTCCTCTTCAGTCCCTTAACGCTCTCCCCCCCAATCACGACTTACGTCCTGTCCTTCGCTCCGTCATGTATCTGGCAACAGATTCGACGGACAGACACCGTACACCCCTCTTGATCTCCCAAAAGATTGTCCAACTGCTCTACAAGGCCACGACTCCTGTTGGTCGTGAGATGTACTTGTTGATCCTTGACCAGCTTTGCCACACGTTCGATGACGTCGCCAAGGAGGCCATCACCTGGCTCGTCTACGCTGAGGATGATGTACGTTCATTTGTGTCTTCGGGTTTTGTCATGGCTGACTAGTTGTTATAGCGCAAGTTGAACATACCTGTGACTGTGATCCTCCTCCGATCAGGGCTTGTCAATATCGTCCAACAGGATCAACAACTTGCCAAGTCTTTGTATACCGAACCTAGACCAGTCCTCTTGAACTTCGCTGCTGGGTTGATCAGGGAGTGTCTCTCGAGCGATCCCCCGATTGCTTCTCAGAGTCAATTCCAGTACACGTTGGAGGTTCTTACCCAACTTGCACAGTCCGGCAAGGCGAACGATGAGTGAGTGATTTGAACTGATTGTGATGAGTTTGACGCTAATCGATGAATGCAGAGTCCACAGGTTGCTGGATGACCTACGTGGAGTTCGTCGTCCCGCCCCACCTCCCGCCGCGGCTACAGAAACTACGGTGGCTCGACAAGGTTCTGCCAAGCCTGAGACTGAGCAGCTTCGGGAGAAGCTCTACATCTGGTTCCAACAATGGGTCAACATCTTCCAACGCTCTCATTCCCCCGAGAAGTCCTTTGTGCCGTTTATCAACTCGTTGACCAAGCAGGGGATCTTGAAAGCCGAGGACGTCTCATCGTTCTTCTTCCGTGTGTGTGCCGAAAGTAGCGTCAACAGTTACACCAAGTCTGTCGGTGCCGGGGATCAGACTTATGCATTCCATGCGCTCGATGCTATGTCACGATTGATCGTCTACATCATCAAGTACCACGGTGATGCCTCAGGCGTCAACAACGACCAAGCCAAGGTCCATTATTTGACGAAGATCTTGACGATCTTGGTCCTGGTCCTTGCCAACATGCACGAAGAGCAAGGCGCCGAATTCCAACAGAAGCCGTTCTTCCGCTTCTTCTCCAGTCTTCTTAGTGACCTACATGCGATTGAATCTAGCCTAGGACCGGCTTACTTCCAGCTCCTCCTCGCAGTCGGGTACGTATTTAACTTTGTTTTTGAGTTGGTGCATGTACTCACAAGTGAAATAGTGATACTTTTAGCTCTCTTCAACCCACTTACTTCCCTGGGTTCGCATTTTCGTGGATGAGCTTGATTTCTCACCGTCTCTTCATGCCGAAGCTCCTCCTCTCCGAAAACCGCGAGGTATGGTGTCATCTGTGTATTCATGAACCGTCTTACTGAGACCTTGATAATAGGGCTGGTCTGCGTTCCACAGACTACTTCTGTCGCTCTTCAAATTCATGTCCCCATTCCTCCAATCCGCAGACCTCCAGCCAGCTTCCAGAGACCTTTATCGAGGCTCTCTCCGCTTGTTGCTCGTCTTGTTGCACGACTTCCCAGAGTTCCTGAGCGAATATTATTTCAGCCTCTGTGACGCCATCCCTCAACGATGCATTCAACTTCGTAACGTCATTCTCAGCGCGTACCCACCCTCCGTCACTCTCCCAGACCCCCATCTCGAATCAGTGCCGGAATTAGGGCCCATTCCTCCCATCCTCTCCGAATTCTCATCCATCCTCAAGCCCGGCGATTTGAAAGCATATCTCGATCAATATCTCCTCAACCGTGGATCCCCTTCTTTCCTCCCGTCTCTCAAAGACCACCTCCACATTCCCGCTGTCTCCCCTGATTCTCCTCCAATCGCATACAACTTGTCCCTGATTAATTGCCTTGTCATGTACATTGGCGTTTCTTCAGTTGCACAAGCGAAGGCTAGAAGCGGAAGCTCGCTCTTCGTACCAAGCGATCCTGGTGTAGTTGCCTTGCAATACCTGGCTGCGAACCTGGACGTTGAAGGTATGTCTCATGTTGTGTGTCTCAGAATAACCGCTGACAAGTCTTGTTGTTTAGGTCAACATCACCTCCTGAGTGCCATGGTGCTTCATTTGCGTTACCCCAATGCGCATACGCACTGGTTCAGTTCATTGATGCTTCACCTCTTCTCTGAGGTGCCAGCAGGTCGCTTCAGGGAAATTATGACCAAGGTACTCCTCGAGCGATTCTGTGTTCATCGCCCACACCCATGGGGCGCAATGATCACCTTCATCGAGCTGCTCCGCAATCCTAAGTATGAGTTCGGAAATCAGGACTTCCTCCGTATCGCCCCCGAGGTTACCCTACTCCTCGAGTCTGTGCGTATCAATGACGCGTCATTGCAAGACGTGTTGCTCAGCTGATGGATAGGTGATAAAATCGATGACCCCCGCATAGAGTTGTGACCGCTATCGAATTCTCGCTATCTGTTTTATATATCAACTCTTGTCCTTCTTCTCTTCATTTTGGGATCTGTTCTTCTTCTTCCTTCACGTTTAGTTTGTCGATCTCCTCCCTCTGTCGCAATTGTATTGTATGACGACCCCCTCACGCAATTTTCTTTTGTGGTATGTTTCAAAAAGGTATACGTAACCAGCTCGAACTTTGCTTACGGTCGGGTCCTATACGCATCCCACAACTACACGTACTGCTTATCATAAATGTGTTTCTGTATATCCAATGTATCGCACCTAATACCTCTTGTCATAATTTAGAATGATGACATCCCCTCATTCCACGACCAGTCGTTACCCCATACTCTATAGAGCGTGAATGTGATCGTATTAGTGAAGCCCTGATACGGATTTATCAGAACACCTACCCTGCCCCGATGACTCCAGCTGCAGCAATTGTATCTGCGTTTTCACCGACAATTATCCAATCTGGAACGGTGACGCCGGTACGGATTGGGAATAAACGCAGTGCCCTCTCCATGGCTCTGTGATCATTGTAGTGGATGAATAAAGCCAGGCTCGTCGGAGAGGAGGGATGAGGGTGAAGAAAGAGGGTGGCTGCAGAGTCGTCGATGCGTTTGCCACGAAGCACCAACTTCCCATCTTTGAGGTGAAAGGGTGTCCTGTTTTGCTGGAGGAGATGCGTTGAGAATACATCGCGTCCTGAGCCAAGGATCACCAAGTTGCCGGGATCCATGTTTCCAGCTACAAGAAGGTCAAGGGCTTCTGAAGCTTCCAAGATCACGGAATCAAGCTTGTGGTAGAGATCGAGGTCATGGGCGATTCTAAGTGCGGCAGATAACGATGAAGAGTCCGCTAGGTCTGGAATTATGAGGGTTAGCCGAGCAGGAGAAGACAGGATATTGAGCAGTCGGCCCGTGGGTTGGATAGGTATTGCTGACGGAGTGATGGTCTACACATGTCGGGCGATCAGTAGAGGTGTATGTGTGAAAGGGGATGGGACCGACATTCCATGCATTGCTATCAAACGCAAATATAGCACCATTCGGGGGTTGAAGGTCGGAGAGTTCAATTTGGTGCCCATCGATCACCACGGTTGAAAGTTTGGAGGAGCAAGAAGGTTCAATGGCAAATACTTTGACATTGGTTGTCCTAACATACGCTGTCTGCTTGTTGATGCGAACCGCAAGTCTTGCAAGTCTATTCACAAGTGCCGAATTTGAGATGATCATCTCAGAGTGAGTGGTATTTGAACAAACCTTCCAGGTACCTGTAAGGTGCGTATACGCCAGCCGTGCAATGACCCACTGTCAGATGGGATCGCAACGGTCAGAGTAAAAGATGCCTTCTCGCGACGATCATCTATAGGTTCATGGGTAGGCTCAATATAGGTCCTGAGAAATTGTTGCACGAAGTCGTTATCGAAAACAGTCGGATACCAGTGTGGTTGTCCTTGATCTTCACGAAAGCTGCGACGATAAGCCATGGTCAAAAGATGAATAGAATATGCATTGAATGGCAGGCGACTTACATGATATTTGCGTCCTTCTTCCAGGTCTTTACAACACTCACAGCTTCACGGGTATGCCACGTAGGGACATTCTCGTCATCGCCTCTAATTACATATGAGATCGGGGAGCTGAGATGAATACAATAAGTAGCGTACCCATGAATTGCTAATACCGGAGTATCCACAAGGTTCGTCAAGAACAAATCATTGTCGTCAGGTGTCAACGAGGTTTCTAAGATGGCTCTCAACGAAGGGTCGATGAAGTGGCCTGACCTCGGGGAAAATCAGAACAATGGAAGAGCACAAGGATATTGAATGTACCTGGATTGCGTCAGGGGAACATACGCCTGGGATTTGATATAACCTGCTGCAGGGATGGCTTTTGAGGGAAGGATATTGAGATCCAAGTCCATCTAGCATTCACTAATCTTTACCTACGCACCAACAACGATCCGATCTGGGAACCTTGCAGCAGTATACCATGCTCCTTGTCCACCATTTGAATGCCCAATAATTGCGACTCTGCCATTCTTCTGTAGTCCCCATGGTGCCCAGGATTCTCGGGACTGTAGAATGTCGTGGAGCGCATCCACTGTCGCCCAAGTATCTCGGCTGCTTGGACCATGCCAGTCTAATCCCTGGAGTGGTAATGTGTCAAAAACGGTGGACTTCCGGTGAATTGGTCATATTATACCCATTCTGTTCGTCCACTGGGGGCTATCGTCCAACTGGAATTTTGGCGAGGGAGGGCTCGTAACCAAAAATCCATGGAGAAGATGTCAACTCCAGCGCCGTCTGATTGTTATGACCGACATCAGGTGGAATAATCCGAAATCCCATTTCACAAGTGCACATACGTAAGGCCAGGACAGGGGGACTTGGTCTTGGGCGCAAAGGAGGAATGACCATAAATGCTGTCGGCATTGAGGTGGAATAGAAGTACGTTGCCTTGAGGAATTGGTCGCTTGACTCATCCCATTTAGGTTTGTGGGTCAAAGGGATATCGATGGAGAGTGTGCGAGTTGTATCACCATGAGCGACCCTTAACTGAATCCTGATTTCCGAGACCGATAAGGGTTGGAGCTGTGTCAATTTCACAGGTACGATGCGACTTTGTGACGGAGCTATCCGAACTTCCTGTAATAACTCGACTTGAAGGGCCTGATAACATGAGAACCGGGAGGTTTTGAAGGAACGGTAGCCTGGCTCACCTCCCTCAGACTCTCATTGATAACAATGCTCTCGATCTTCCACCAGTCGCTTCGACTGTGGACACCTACGCCCATGGCTCGTCCGAAGAACCATCCGTCGATGATGTGAGGTACAACATCGTGGAACCCAATGTGCTCTATTTCTGCTGTTTCATCCTCCAGTTGAACAGTAAGACTGACTTGTAGTTCTGGTATACCACTGCTTCCGGGTACGCCGAACAACCTAATCTGAGGAGGCAAAGTCAGGATTCAAGCAGATATCACTAACGAATTGGCTACCTCATAGTCTCCGCTGACAAACAAATGATAACTCGTTGGCTCGGTAACTGATGGACTCACGGGCAGAGTCACTGCTTGCGGAGTGGATCCCGCGAGAGCATAAATATTTCCAGAATGCCACTTCGGTATGCCGTCCCAGGAAGTTGTACCGTTACATGCGGCGGGAACGATCGTAAAGTACGATCCTTGGACGAGATCCACAAGCACTGTCTTCGGAGATCGTTGCAGACTTGAGGGGTCTGAAGGTGGATATATTGTGATGGTTGTACGCAGGACCGAGTGATGCTGAAACGATGCCCATCCTTCAGTCGATCGTAGGGTTTCCCAGCTGCGAAGTAGTTGACGCAGAAGGTTCGATCGAAAGATACGAATACGAACCGGACATGAGGAAACATGACACTCAGTCGACCTCCTGACGATTTTGCTTTCGACCATGCCACTTGAGCATTGTCAGGATATGCCGAAAACCATGGTACTTCATGTGATGTAGGCTCGGAGACTACTACTCAATATCAGGAAAGGTACGACGCCAATTCAGGGCCACTACTCACAATCTAAAGGGTATAAGGGCGACAAAAATTGCTGCTCTCGAGCATGTATTGGAAATGGGCCCAAGACCTTCAGGCAACCCAGTATCAGCAAAATGCGGAAGGTAGGGTCGCAATTGAGCTCACATCCCAGTCTTCCGACATTCGCACGGACCACGTCATCGTCTGACCAGGGAGCTGAGCGATATATTGAGTCTGTAAAGATGTTGTATTGGAGGCTAACACTGTTGCAGCTGGAGAGTCAGGGATCAGATTAGCCCGAACCTGTGGTACGTTTGATAGCTACAGCGGAATTTATATACTAAACAGAATACCCCACAGAATCATGGAGGACACCGGTAGATCGCACGAGTGCAAGGCGGGCTTAATCAGCGCGTCGACGAGGCACGACCGACGATGCTCTATTGCTACCAGGAATAAGGAGCGGCGGGAAACCAACGCGGCGAGGGTGATGGGGAGAAGAAGAAAGTTGTGGAGGTGAGTCAGCGAACATAGTCCGGACCGCAACGATTCAAGACACAAACAAGAGAGATTCTTGCGTAAAATTCGCTATGAACTGATAGCAGCAGTCGAGAGGCAGTTGAGTACTTGTCCAGTTGGCCCTTCACGACAGATCCCAACTCCAATCAAAGTGAGAGGCGCCCAAGTATTTCTCTCAGTAGCCAATGGTAAACACGCGTCTAAACTTTGTGATCGACACATCCTTCCAGAAATAGCAGGTCAATCACTTCCCTCCTCAGAGATACACTTCGTAATCTCTCCACACACTTTCGTTTCGTCCCCCATAATCCAGGTAACTCATATATTTCTAATACTAAGTTTTCTCTTGCGTGGATACCGTCTGAAGATATGGTTGCCCGCACTGACCTTTTTGTTTTCTTGGATTCTCTCAGGTTCAAAGTGAAAACCCGTAACTAGAAAGTTCCTCTGTTCTTGGTTTTACTCCCTGCGCACTTGCACCTTGTTCCCTCAGTCTAGCCTCCCTGTGCCTCTCAGCCTTGTTTGATGGAGAATATCCAGCATGGTCGCTGACCGCTAACTGTGAGTATGCTTCGCCTCTCCCGTTTTCGATTGCTAAGCTACCAATAGCATTTGGGGAGTTTCTCGGAATATCCTGGTTTTCCGCGTCCTCATCCCCGCATTGGCCCCGCTTCTTCATTCCCGTAATCCACAACCAAGTCGGAAACATATGACATATTCCTCGTCCCTCAAGAAGATGCCAGACCTCCGTGACCTTTCAGCCTTCTTCTTCATGGATTTCGAAACCCGCCTATCCCCTAGGTCCCGGATATAGCGTTATACAATAAGACAATCACAAAGGCATTCGTTCCTGCCCTACCGTGACACATCTCATCACCCCTACTTGTTCATGCAAAAACGATGGGCCCTTAACGCTCCTCTTGTAGCCCCTCCCACTCACTGCACGAGCACCTGAAGATGGACTGTTTTTTCATCTACCCAGCCTTGAGTGAAATCCGCGGGGCGATCCCTTCGCGCCTTCGTCGCTGTCGACGATACCCTTGGAGTTACTGGACGCTGGCCGGTCCCATAGCTTCAATCCCACCCCTTGTTTTCTCTACTTCTCCAGGTTGGTACCAATGAGTTACCAAGACACTACAACCCCTCCCCATTTTGTTCCCTTTTCTCTTCCTTTGTTTGTATAGTTTCCCAACTTAATTCTTGTTGTGAGTGCTGCACCACTCGAATTATCAAGTAAAGACCAAGGAAATGAGTACCATGTTATTCCTCATTCCGCGCGGATAGTTTGATTCGTTTCCAAGAAAATATACTTGACAATGGGATATCCCGCATTCTTGGGGAATGCCATGCCACTGGAATATTATCGAAACATGGAGGTTCAAGTTGTGGGTCAAGGTACCGGCCCGTGCCATTTGTTTGATCGGGAGCGCAAGAACGCGCGGGAGCCAGCCGGGAGATATTGCCCATCAATTCAGTACTTGGCACGAGAGCGGCGATGTGTTCCACACGCCCGGACCCGAGCCCAGATTGGAGTGGGGATCGTTAAATAAGAGTTGCTTGAAAGCATCGAGGACTCTGGTATCTCGAAACAGTCACCTACATAAAAGTCGGGAATGACGGGTCCGGTAACACTGTCTGACGGTCGTGTGGCGGGAGTCCCAAGAGCGTCGACATAATGTTTACATAATACGGAGTACCCGGACCTGCGGAAGAACGGACGGCGGCTTTGAATTGCTGGTGTTGCCAGATACCCGAGACTGGGCTCGGGAACCCTGGGTTTTGTTTTGGGACCACCAACTCCGGGTACCAACTCTAAATGGCCAGCTCCAACCTCGTTCGTGCCGCCTTCTTTGCTGTAGGAGCAATTGTTGGTGGGGGCGTCGCGACCGCGATCGGTGCTGGAAGAAGAAAAGAGGTCATTCAACCGTCACCTCCATCTCCTCCGATTGTCGATGTCCAACCAACTGGAGTTGCACGTATCACAGCACCTGGCGCTCTAACCAGGGTTGACCTTCCGGTTTTGAAGTATGGGAATCCAGGTGAGCTTGTCCGGTATCCCTCGCCATGGGTTGGATTGTAACATGTGGAAGGTCCTGTTTCCGACCAGTTGGTGCGGAAGGCATATTTTGCTGCGTATGACAGACGACTGAGGCATCCTGCATGGGTGCGTAATTCTCTAATGTCCTTATTTTGTATGCCAATGCAGTTCTCCCAGACTGCAGAACACCTCACTCTGGCTTCTCTTGGGAAGTCTCCTCTTGGCCAACCTCCTGCAGACGAGGCGGGTGATCGCTCAAAGTCGACATTCATCGAAGACAATTCAATACCCGCGATGTTCCAAGCAAAGCTGAAAGATTACTTCCGAAGTGGTTATGATCGGGGACATATGTATGTTGCAGTTTCTCCCAAAATCATGGATGATGGTATCTCACTCATGTTGCAGGGTTCCAGCAGCCGACGCAAAATCCTCGCAAGAAGCAATGAATGAGACTTTCCTACTGACTAACATTGCACCCCAAGTTGGAGAGGGGTTCAACCGACATTGTATGTTCTGCATTCCATCTTAAGAAAACCACAACTCAAGATGTTCACAGACTGGGCGTATCTCGAGGATTGGTGCCGACGACTCACATCCTCATTTGCGGATGTGTATGTGTTTACAATCCCACTGTACCTACCAAAACTCGAGGCGGACGGGAAATGGCGAGTGGTCAGTTGTTAAAACTTCTTCTCGCACACAGACGACTCAATTCCGAAATCATTCTAGTCATACGAAGTGATTGGTACACCACCCAATGTCTCTGTGCCCACACATTTCGCCAAGGTTGTTCTCACTTCGAAACCTTCCTCCCCATCGACACCACATATTTCCGAAATCGCTACTGGCGCATTCGTACTTCCTAACGCTGAAATCCCGGACAACGCACGACTGGAGAGCTTTGTTGTACCCGGTACGTGCTTTCCCTTCGACAATACCACGACCACTATTCACAGGATGTTTACTGGATTAGTGGAGGCCGTTGAGCGAGCTGCGGGATTGACATTGTTCTCCGATGCAATCAAGTCATCCTCAAAACATATCTGCAAGTCGACAAAGTGCGAAGTAATCGTACGTCGGTTTGACGATGCTCAGAAAAGGAAGGCCATTGCTGCACCCAAAAACTGATCACGTAGACACCATCTCTTGATTGATGCCGTATCTATCCATAGACCTTGAGACGATCTGCAGCTCAGTCGTATTTTCCGGGATGAGGCTATCATATTACGGTAGTAAGATATTAGAAGTCAGATAACATATCCTTGACACCAGTCCAGTAAGACTTCGACACGTGCGTCTTGATTTCTTGTTTCGTGAGCCAAGCAAAGTCGGTGACATTCACGCCATCTGGTTTAACTTGACCTGCAAGGATATGGGCCTTGTAGAAAAATACGTGATCCTAAAAGAGTCGGGCAATTTCATAACAAATTGAGTTAGTTGTGCATGTGGAAAAGATCATGCTATTACATACCTCGGCATTCAAGGGAGACTGATACACCCCAATGGGCTTTCTGCTGACAACCCATGTGTCCATGCCAGTGCCACATTGCGACTTGAGGTCACGGTGTGCGGCCTATACAGGAGCACTTCATAAATCATGAACACACAAGATAGAAATAAAATACACACCTCGTGAAGCAGTTCTCCTTCCTGAATGCCACCCTGGGGAAATCTCCAAACTGAGTTCTCGCCATCCTTGACCCGAAGCAGCAAATAAAGATTGCGCTCTCCATTCCTATCGAGGCTCCGCACGTCCCCGGTTTTATCAGCTTCAGACACCCGTGGCATTGGTTTGACCTCTTCCTCCTGACCTATGACCTCCACCCCAGCCTGCGAGCTCTCGGCTTGCTCTTCATTTCTTCGACCACCAAACGCCTCCCGTTCCCGCACATCCTCTTCTTTCAAGAATTTACCTTCGAGAAGAGAACCTTGCTTGAAGTAGAAATCTAGAGGGAAGGGGTTGTGTAGAGCGCGTTGGATTCGCGAGTGGTATGAGTAGTAGGTTTGTTCGAATTTGGTGGGCGTGCGGGTCAGGAATGGCGATCTGTTGAGGATAATAGAGGTGCTGATGGTGGGTTTTGTGCTACTTGAGCTAGCTTTTGGTGCAGGGGGTGATGAAGGATTCGAGGTGCTGGGCGTGTCAGCAACGGTAGCGAGTGTTCGCTGTGTGTGCAGCCTTGGCACTACAGAAAATTGGAGTGAGACCACAAACTTGATAAATGATACAGGAACACACCTTTTCGACATGATGAGATGGCCCTCCGAGCAAACATACCTCCGCAACCTCGGAATTGACTTTTCGTCTGAAGCAAGCTGTCCAAAGTTGCGAATTGGTCGCCGGCACCGAAATATTGAGCCACGTGGATTGTGAGAACGAACTGCCAATTTAGGCATGGCATTGGAAGGTGGATTGCCCAAAAGAGACGCTGCGCGCTCGCTGCTTTGGACAACGCCAAGCGATCGGTGAGCGTAATACCTGCTTCACCTTTCCTTCAACCACTCGAGTGAAGCCTAGAGAATCTGAGGCCATCCTTCCTATCAGACTGTGTTCCAAGTCGCCTCAATGTCGATATCCCTGGTGTCAAACTCCTATCTAGACGAGTCTTCAGCGAAGATCAGAGTCAAGCCAGTTCCATGGGAGGTACCAGAGCGCCCTCCACGTCCATATTACTCTTGTGCTTATACGCTCTGCAGGCATACCAACGTGCTGACCTTGTCACGTCGGAAGAGCTTGCGTTGATTAAGAAGGTGGACAGGCAAGGAAAAGCCAAAGTCGAATCAATACTGCTTTCGGACGGACAAACATATGTCCTGCTCTATCTACGATTGCTGAAGAAGCTATCGCGAGTAGATACACAGCAATGCATATTGGTGCTCATTGCTGATGCTCTGTCGGGTATGTTCATTCAACCATTCGGTGTATTCGTGCCTAATTCTCGAACAAGATCATGAGGAACGTATCCCACTATTCACTCGGGCATCTGAAACAGATCCCGACTTTCCATATGTCCCTCTTCTCCGGTACGTATCCCACTATCCATTTCGGGGATGGGCCAACAACATACCTCCAGAATTCTCGATTCTCCCGATGACTTTGTACAACTCAAGACTGTACAAATCCTGACAGTCCTATTGAGGTATGGAAGATTCATCCTTTCAACGGAAACCAGTTGTGGAGACTATATACAGTGTAGAAACGTCACCTGTACCTTCACAGCGCTTGCAGCCCTTCTTGAGCACATTGTCCACTTTCATCAGTCATTCTCTACCCCACAAACGGGATGTTGCGGTTCAAGCATTAGAGGCTACATTACCTCGACCTGAATTTCGAAAGGCCGTGTGGGCCACCCCTACTTTGATATCAGGGTCAGTACTGGCTCGCGTATGAAGTGCCGAGTCAATCTCACGGAACCCTTCGAAACCCGAAACTCAGGCTCGTAGAGATCCTGAAGAACAACACAAACCCTGGTCCTCAAATGTTCTATCAAGTTGGATTCTGCTTCTGGCTCCTAACTTTCGATCAAGATATCGCAGAACAGATCAACAGGCATGAAATTCATGACTGAATCTTTTATGATTTTGCTGACCCGTTCTGTTGCACAGGAAATTCGACATTGTCCCTCTACTCACCAATGTGGCACAAACTGCTGTGAAGGAGAAGGTCATCCGGGTGATCGTGGCGACATTCCGAGTAGGGCATCTATATGAATCATATGAATGCACGGACTTACATTATTCCGTCTTGACACAGAATCTTGTTACAAAGGCCCCATCTGCCAATCTACCCGCTATGCTTGTGGCCCAATTACTCCCATTTGCTAAGAATCTGTGCACTCGGAAGTGGACAGACGAGGACATCATTGAGGATGTGCAGTTTTTGCGGGATGAGCTCAATGCGAGATTTGAAAGCCTAACGTGCGTGTTCCTCGTTGATGAAACCTAGACCCGTGTTTCGAAGTCTCCTCTTTACTGATATGCTGATGGACACCAGGACATATGATGAGTACACCTCGGAGCTGACCTCGGGTCACTTGTCATGGACTCCAGTGCATGACTCGGAACTCTTTTGGAAAGAGAATGCCACGAAATTGAATGACAAGAATTACGAGCAATTACGGTCGGACATCACACTTTTTTCTGTGACGACATAAATGGAATTTCTAACGGCGGAACACAGGATACTGATCCGTCTATTGAACGAATCGGACAATCCGACAGTGCTGGCGGTAGCGGCACACGATCTCGGACAATACGTCAAGCACTACGAACGGGGAAAGAAGTACGTTCCTGTTACCTTTCCTCATCCCGCTCCTTTCATCAAATCCCCACTGCCATACTTTATCTATGCGTCCAACAATATCTCACACTCATATTCCTCATCTCTTTCCCCACAGGATCCTCACAGAGTTGGGAGCAAAGACACGGGTCATGGAGCTGATGACGCATCACAACTCAGACGTCAGATATCAAGCCCTCATTTCCGTCCAACGGCTCGTGAGCCATCCGTGGGCGGCGGTGTAACACGGTGTTCCCGCGCGTCGACATATGATATATCTTGCATTTACTGTACACCGTCCCTTTCATTGAAGCCGCAATCATTCTCAGTCTGAGGGGCGCGCGCGCCGCAATGCGCAGGTTCAGGGACGATGTCTTCGGAATTGGAGGAGGTGTTTGTAGCCCGTAGTGAGTTAATGGACATTTTTTAATAAGCATGCCGGGTCACTTTACACAGCATTGCGAGTGAAGTGTGATGTCGTGTCAATCATACACGAGTGTGCGGCTTCGAATTCGGTGACGACGCATCACATAGGATTCCTGAATTTGCACAGGATGTCCGAGCCGTTCAATCAGTTGCTGCGAGAAAATGTGACTGTGCGGTCCGTCGTTCATTGTCAGGATCAGTGTTGGAACTTGGGAAGTCCGTGACCGCGTAACAAACCACACTGCCCGAGTCGGACGTACGGTACGACGAGAAGGGGCGTTCAAGTTACAGTAACGTTACTGGCTCTACATCACAGTTGCCACATTATCGTCATCGGATATTCCAGATAATCTGACTGGAATTCTGACGTGAGAAAGGTTGCGCGATTGTTCGCTCGGTCGTTGGAGACATGTGCACGACCGATCGTGTGTCCCCGTCACCGTCAAAATACACGATTTATTTGGTTTATCTGTTCAGGACGTCGACAACGGTTGATGCGTTGACGAGCGGAGTCCATCCAAGTCACACACAGCACACAGAGATTTCAATTTTTTCTTTGGATTGGTTTCCGGAGGATGCTGTGTGCTTGATGTAGCATCTCGCCCACAGTCCCCAAGCCCTTGAATTGACATTTCCACCGACCAAAAAGGAATCCAGAAAAGAAGTATGTACAATGAAGTAGTAATGTGCCGGAGTTACTCGAGTGAGAGCGAGAGGCGGGACGGGAAGGAAGAAAGGAGGGGGAAAACCTAGTAACACATCTAATTGAACGAAACAAATGATCTGACCCATATGCAGACACTAGAATGAGGAAAAGGTAACATAATGCAAACAAGAACACAGACGAAGGTTGACGCGGAGAGGGGGAAAAAGAAAAGAGAGAGAGAAGTGTGGGGGTTAGTAGAGAACAAAATAAGAGAGGAGCAGGAATTTCAGGTGTCCGTATATGGGCGAAATCCTTCTATCGGATGGAGGCCAAGCCATTCTTTACATCTCAAGGCGAGCGAGAAGTCGAAAGATCATGACGGGGCAGCGGGGCAAGAGGGAAAGCAAGCTGAGAAAGCCACACGTTGAGCAGCAAGCTTAGACGAAACCTCTTCCGCCACGTTTGGCGTCGATTTTCTTGAACCGCTCAGCCTCGAGCCTCTGTGTAGAGCGTTCCCAATACGTTATAGGTCAGCCATCATTCTTCGCTGGGTGTATGATAGGAGAGAAAGCTCCACTTGCCTTGTTGATGACACAGACAGTGGCAAGGAACAAGAGGATTATGATTGCCATGAAGCCGTATACCTGAAACAACCAGCAGTGTGTCAGTGAACCCAGCTCCACCCCGAAGAGGCCGCATCAAATAAGTCTCACAGTTCTGTCATTCGAGTCAACGAAGTCAGTTGAGAGCGCTGTGAGTGAATCGGAAAGGACAGACGTACGTGAATATGTTATTTAGTGTGAAGTCGGCGAAGGCTGTAATGGGCTTGACGCATCGGAATAAATCCGGGTCGGCTCCTGTGGGGTCGATGAGAGTGTCGACGAACGTCTTGTTGGTGCAAAAGTTTCCAGAAAATTCGACCGTGTCGTTGGGAAGGAAGTAACCACAGCATTGGAACTGAAACACCGCGCCCAAGAGAAAACCCAAGCAAAGCAAGGGGGGAAAGAAATTAGGATCAGAATACCAGAAAGGTTGGAGAAGGATAAAAGATTAGGACCTTGTCTTGGATTTGTACGCGAACGTCGGCAGATACAGCGTTGAAGATCTTGAAGTAGTTATTTCGCATTTCGAGCGTGAAGAACCAAATGTAAGTTCCGACTACGACGATTGCGACGGCATCCCCAATGAGGGTCCAATTGAGGATTTCAAGACCGACTGTAACATGGTTCCGTTGTACGATACCACCAATCGATATCACGAATGTGATTAGCAGCATCACACCAAGAATGGTTCCCGCTGGATCGGACCTGAGTGTGAGAAGCTGCGGGATAGGCACGAGTGGGTAATGAGGCTCACCAGTAAGGTCGGCAGGGGTGAGGACGAAATTTAGCATGAGGTTTGGCATCTTCCAGACCTGAGACAATACTATTGAAAGGATGCCCGCTGCAAGCAGCCAAGCATCAACGAAAGCCCAGGAGGCCATGAGTCCCTTGGAGACCATGTTTGTTCAGTTAGATGGTTACGGTTACGGCTGCTGAGGGTGTGTGAATTTGGTTAGAGTTGCGACCAGTAGGGTGATGTTGCGCTGTGGGCGGACTCACAGTGTTGAAGGGGGGTCGTGTAGTGCTGAGACCACAGAAGGTAAGACAACTCGAAGTAAACGGGAAGGCGGGTGAAATGGTAGCTCTTCCAGAGAGTGGACGCGACAGAGGTGGCTGCAGCACCGGGATTGCGATGAAGTGACAAGGAATGGAAACCCCAGGACGTTCAACGTCTGAAAACAAAAAGGTGGTCAGCGGAGGGCCCTTCAAGGGACGAGGAGATGGTGGTGGAGGAAGATAAAGGAAGAGTGGTCGTCTAAATTGAGATGGGGGCGCTGCTATTTGGGGACTCACCAGACTAGTATGTGGACCGTGACACTGACACTGGCAAGTTGGGAGAAGGGGATAAGTTACAACAAATGATGATCAATTATATCCCCTGCCATGTCAGCTCTTGCCTTGCTGGTTTTCCCACTGGCAGATGTTCATGGCGACTGGGACGAGGTCGTCATGGCCACAAAAAACAAATCTCACCCACAAAAAGGCCAGAACCGCCGCGGCCGAGACAATCCGGTAATTCTTTCACAAGGGCATCGCGACAAGAAAATACAGCAAAAAAGGGCTCTCAGGAAAGCTTGACGTCGACAGGCACGCCGAGCTCTCTTTTGTCCACCGTTGAACGAGGATATAATGAGACGCGCGCTCGGGGTACTTATCAGAGACACGACCCCCCACATTGCAAGACGAGATTGCCAATAATGATGGCCGCTAGAAAGCTGGAAGCCTCCTTCTGGATTTTATGGCTTCATCGTGCACTTTTGCGGAGCACCCCGGACCAGAGAGGACCTCGATAGACTCACCCCGGATGCCCTTCAAAGCCGACGAATGAGCCGATAGAAATCGAGATATTCCGACAGGACCACTCAAAGTAGGCCCACCCTCCTCTATTTTAATCTTTCATCCTAACTTACTCCTTCTCAGCAAACCACCACCACCACCCACAATCTAAACCCACCCCACAAAACACCGGAGAGATTCTGAATCATTCAAACATGGCACCCAATCCCCAGACTCTCTCCGGTGGTTCCCTCCTCCTCGCATGGCAACTCAAAGGCAAGAGAGTGCTCATTATCGGAGGAGGAGACGTCGCCTCGGGTAGAATCGAATCAGTCCTCGTCGCAGATGCTCTCATCACCCTCATCGCTCCCCGCAGGGGCTTACACCCTCTCACCAAGAAATTCATCGACAATTGCTCCGATCGTATCACCTACCGCGACCGAGGCTTCGCCGGTGTCTCGGACCTCCAGAAAATCGACATGGTCCTCACCGCCATCGACAACGTCGACAAGTCTCGCGAGATCTCGCAATTATGCAGAGAGATGAAAATCCCCGTGAACGTTGCCGATATTCCCGCCTTGTGCGATTTCTACTTTGGATCTCAGATTCGCAGTGGACCGTTGCAGGTTATGATTTCGACTAATGGTCAGAGCCCGAAATTGGCCAATATCATTAGGAAGAAAATCGAGACGGTCATTCCGGAATGTGCAGCAGAGGCTATTGAGAAAGTCGGGGAATTGAGGAGCAAGCTGCGTGAGCGCGCTCCGGGTGTAGGTGGTGACTTGAGCAAGCAGAGGATGAGGTGGATGGTGGATATATGTTCTTCATGGGATATGGAGGAGTTGTCGCAGTTGGACCATGAGATGATGACAAAGTTGTTGGAGGACGGATGGGAGAAGAATAAAGTCCTCAGGCCGGAGGAGGTTAGCCCTTCACTCAAGATTGAAGGCAAGAACGGGGGCTCGCCCAAGGTTTCGAGCCTTGTGCTCCCTGCTGCTGTTAGCTTCGTCGCGGGTGCCGCCTGCACTGCAGCCTTCCTTCTCCTTCACAACCCCGTCGTTCGCAAGTAGGCTCGGAGGGTAGGGGAGTTGGGGTAATGGTTGTTGCCGATGTCGTTGTGGACATAGGGTACGCTAAGAGTGTTAGACTCATGGTTGTCGTGTTTTAAAAGCGGACGGAAAGTGGTATTAGTTCAGGTTCTTTAAGGATACCCTAAACATCGGTGTTCTTGTATGATAACATGCTGGTCACATATGTTCTACTGTTCTTTCTCAAGCTATCCAAGCTTTGCATTGCTATCCTATCTCCACGTTGGAAATACGCCCGAAATGCGTGAGATAACCTTCGCACACTGAATGATGATCCACTCATTGGGAGACATGGGTGTAGTCGGACTCGGGCTCGGAGTTGACGAAGAATTCGAAAGGCGAAGAAGGCTGGCGGCGGTTGCGTGAGGCTGTTCTTTTCCCTGAGTCAAGTCGGCGCTTGTCATCTTTATAAACTTGCCACCCGACCCCCACCTTACCTCTCTTTACTCTTTTTCCTCCGCCCGAGTTTCTACCTTTTTGCTATCTAAATTTTACACTCTACACGCAACGAAAACATGGAAGTCGAATGGGACCACAAGACCGTTATCGGAAGCAAGGGAAAGGCTCCCAAAGTGACAAAGAAGGATTCTGATTTGAATGGTACGTATCCCGTATCCCGAATACTACCACAACTCCATCCGTCAATGAGAGACTGATGAACGTTTTCTGTGGCAATAGCTGTATGTATCTCGTGTCCTAGTAACAGGATCCTCTTCCAAGTATCCTAACACTTTGAGATAGGCTCGCCGCACTGGTGCTGTCGTCGCTACAGACAAGAAGGTCGCAGGTGGCAGCAACAAGGCACACGTCGGTACGCCTCCCCCGCATCTCTAGACCTTCTTACCCCACCCCCGCTCATGCGTGCGCTCCAACGTCACCCATAGGCACCGACCACCAACGAATCGCTAAACTGGACCGTGAAAACGAAGTAGCCCCACCACCCAAAATCGCCCCCTCCGTCGGGAAGGTACGCCTCATCCCTCTCCTTCCATTTCCCTATCCGTATATCTCATTTCCTTTCTTTTCTTTTTCTACATTCAATTAATCATGCTTCGTGTTGTTGTTGTTGCTGTTATCTTTACCGGTGTTATCACTTGTATTGTTATGAACAGGCGATGCAAACTGCACGAATGGAGAAACAACTATCCCAAAAGGACGTCGCTCAAAAGATCAATGAGAAGCCTTCTGTTCTTCAAGACTACGAAGCCGGTCGGGCTATTCCCAATCCCCAGATCCTTGGAAAGCTCGAGCGCGTTCTTGGTGTTAAGCTCCGAGGTGCGTCCACACATCTAATCTCACTTCCTTTCATCATCTCACAACAATGTTGATGAATCCGAACACTTGAACGTTCCGAATTCATAATACACAGGTGCCAATATTGGGGAGAAACTGGGAGGGCCTAAGAAGTAATACACTGTTAGACCACCCTCCCACATAGAGCTTTTGTTTCTCTTTTTGCCGTTGTTTCTCCCCCAGTTAGCTTTTAGTTATAATGTAGCTCATGGATGTCGCGCGTCTTGTTACGTGGTTTTTCGCAATGCGTAACCTTGTTTATCATCATACATTCGAGTAGCGTCAAGATCAAGAGACAGGTGAACAAGAACAAAGTGAGTGAGTGTCGACTAGGAATACAAGCAAGAGTCCCCGGATGGAACGGGTCGTGTTGGGGTATATGGTCGTTGGAATTAGTGAGCCTGGTCTGCCTCTGATGAGCCCTGCGGATGGAAACATCGTGAGCGTGAAGAGTTGTTAGCACGGACAGGGTTGAGGTCATGAGGGAGGCGACTCACGTATGTAATATAATCTGCACTTTCACAAGCCTTGTACTCTTTGAGTAATTCCTCAGCAGTAGCCTTTGCATCATCAAACTCTCCCAACCCGTTCTCGAACATTTTTTCCTTCTTGTATTGTTCCAAGAAAGCATTTCTCTTCTTGAGACGGTCGAACTGGTCGATCATACGTTTGAATAGCTACAGCGACAAACCAATAGGCCAATGTACCACCGGGTGAAAACATGGTGAGAATTAAGTATAGTGAATGTTGGGAAAGAGAGGGAAAGGTGCCGTACCGAGGCAATACTTGTGTGATTGGCAAGCATGAGACCGCTCACACGATGGTTGGTGGTGACGTAGGGAGATTTTCGCGTTAGGGCTACTTGGATTGAAGCAGGTCCCCACGGGATGAAATTGGCCAGTTGGCGTTCGCGTATTCGTAGGAGTGATTGGTGAACCTGAGAAAGGTGAATTATAATCATGTCAATATCATCATGGACAGTATCATTATGATCGTTATGTAGAGAACGAACGTCGGTGGGGTCAACATCGCCTTGGATGATGTTGAGGATGGAGATGTAGCAGGCTGTTTTACTGGGTGTTGTGGATACCATGCGGTTTTTGGGTTGGAGAAGGCGACGCATGACGTCGAGGACGGTTGTTCTTCGGATGACTTTGGCCTGGGGAGATTAAAGTATAAACGTTGGTTGATCAGACAAAAGCGGGTATGGGGCGAGCTAATTCGGTACCTTGTCAATCTGATCACTGGTGAAGGGAGTGTAGGAGGTCATGAGGAAGTGGCATCGAGGTGTTGGGATAAGTGAGGCAATGATGCCGACGAGGTCATTGTTCATGTAGCCAGGGTACCGGAGGGTTTGTGTACTGGCTGCCATCACGTCGCGACCTGAATGGAGAGGTGACGACGATTGGCGATAAAGAAGCAGAGAGGATCGTCTGGATATACTCACGAGTTGGTTCGTTTGGTCAAAAGTGGGAGTAGATACATGCAGTCTATCGGCAGATATTCGGGACAAAGCCCCATTATCAAGAACGACGACTGAGTCCGCGTGGTTCACCAATCTTTTCAAGGTGAGCATGGCATTGTATGGTTGAACGACGACGTCTCCTTCTTGTGCGTTGGGAAAGACGGAATAGGTTTGGATGAGTTTCTTGGGGAACTTGTCGTTGAGGCGTTCGAGGAGGAATGAACCCACTCCTGAACCGGTCCCGCCGGCGATGGAGTGCATGAGCATGAAGCCTTCGAGGGAGTCACTGCCCTCTGCTTCGCGATCAACCATTTCCATGACCTCTTCGTATATTCGCTCGCCGGCTGAGTAGCCTTGAGCCCAGTTGTTTCCTGCTCCTCCTCCATCTTGAGACACAAAGATGTTTTCAGGATTGTAGAGGTTAGCAAATGGAGAAGTCAGGATATTATTGATGACCTGAGAGAAGATGTGCAAAGTGAGATTGCAATGTGCTTGCGCAGGGTATTAATGACGAACTCGGGGTTCAAGGTCAACGAGAATCGCGCGAGGAATGTAATGCTCATCATCCGCTTGATAAAAGAACACATCCTTTCGATCACCACCCTCTGTTGCCCATTCCTCGAGGATGCCTTCCTTATTTATGCCATGCTCAGCACACAATCTCTGCCAATAGACAGAACCCACTTGAATACTTTATCAGTTAGAACTGGGAACATGGGTGTGGTTGATATCGATTGATAGAGGCGCACTTTGGTTGCCACATTGACCCAGCTGGACTGTTACGATTTCGCGGGGCATGTTGAGGAGATGAATGTTATGGACAACGTTTTGCGTGCGTGTTTGTGAGTATCCGAGAGCCGGAGTCGCAGGCGAGGTCCCTGCTGTGAAGACTTGAATGAAATACTAATGGGAATGGGTGGACGCGTGAAAGACAAGGCGCGGTTGTCACGCGTGGTCTTTGTTTGTGACGTGGTGACAGGGAGTGGCTTTTGAGCTTGGCTCTGACCGCTTTGGCCCAAACGTGCCCCCTCCGCTCATTTCGTTCCTCTGAACAAGGCAGGAATCTCGTCAAAAGGGCAGGTTCCTTTCTCCCCCCATACACAATCCCTAGACACAGTAATGCCCTCCTCCTTCGCTCCCAGACATAACAACACACAAAAGAGACGGCGTACCCCTCTTGGTCGCTCATCTTCCCTCCTCGGCGCAATCAAAAACATCGTAACTGCACCACTCTCCTGGTTCGGCAACCCAGACGAGTCCGGGAATGTAGATGGAAAGAGAAGGCTCAGCTCAAAGTCTTCTGAGGACGAGGAAGACTCTCATGGGGAGGAGGAGGACGATCACAGGTCGAATAAGAGGCAGCGAAGGTACAGTCCCGAACCTTCTTCCCCGTCTGAACAACAGACCGCTGGTTATCTCGACCCAAACCTCGATGGGTTCGTTCAACAACATCCGGCGTATTCTGGTCACTCTTCCTCGTCCCTAGCTGTCCCATCCTCCTCGAGACAGCAGCAGAGACAGGCTCGTCGTTCTCACTCCCCGTATCCCACCACATCTTATGCCATCGCAAATGGTGTATTCCGCACTCAGTCCATGGACCCCCCGAACCGTCGTGCAGGGTCCTACGAGCTCTCTCTCACCCCCGGAGCCCTCTCTAGAGACGCTTCCATGGAGGCTCCCCCGTCCTCATCCCCGATTCAAGAGGATGGGTTCTCTCCCTCTCGCACTCGCTTCCGTATGCGTACTTCTTTGACTCCTCAGCCACATCAAGTCTTTGGTCCAGCATACGCTCGTCGTGAAAGAGATACATCAGAGCCGCCGCCTTTGACATCACTCTCCTCCCAGCCAGTTTTCGTCAAAGCTCCTTCTGGCTCTCAAGGCCGTTCTTTATCCCGTGAACCATCCGTCACCCTCGGTACAATAGCTGAACAACGCCGCTCGGTACGCGATTGCTACAATCGTTGTCGTGGGATCCGTAACCTAACACCTTGTTCTCAGAGCGCGACATTGTCCAAACAGCATAGGTCTCTCCAAATCGCCGAAAAAACTTCTTCAGATCAGGCTTCAGACGGTGAGCGTTCGTTTCTTTTTTTACATCCGTTTGCCCTCCAGACGGGCCACTCATCAGTCAACATCGCCACAGGCGCACATTATCCTATCAACGCTGCGGAAAAGGCACTTAGAGAACTCGATGCCTACAGAACGCCACTCCTTCCCAGTCGCTTCAAGGGCTCCTCTACGATTCCTGATATGTTCAAACTGAAGAGGACGCACCCTCCCGTCTTGATGCGGGGCGATCGGGACGAACGTCCCAGATTGGGTATGTCTGAGAAACCGGGCGCTAAACGCAAGGCCAAGGATGATGGTAAGAGCACAAAGCCGTATTCCGGTCAGGGAGGAATGAAGAAATTGTTGGCGAGGAGGAGGAAGGAAGAGGAAGAGGAGAAAAGAGAGGCTGCTGCTGCTGAGGCTGAAGAAGAGTCTGTTTCTTCTCCTACCAAGGTCGTGGAAGAGGAGGAAATAAAAGAGCCTGACCCAATCGTGTTCAATCCACCACCGGAGGAAGAAGCTCCACCTGCTCGCGCTGGCGGGAGGGGCCAGTCCTCTCTTCGTATCGGACGGACGAGAACGTCTAGAAATCACGCACCTGCTATCCAATCACGGTCTCGCAACAGGTTCTCTGCAGTCTATGAGGACGATGGGGATGATCAAATGGGGGAGGAAGGAAAGGCGGAGGCGAGCACTCAGACCGTTGATTCTGCTCCAATCCCACAGCTGTTCAAGCCGCCCGTTGGGTTCAGCTTCGCAAACAATGTGAGTACCGACTTTGATGTCGGCATTGCTAATACTTATGAGATCCACCAGACCACACCCATCCAACAGGATGCTTCGACCGCGAAGGAGCCACCGATTGCAGCCCTGCCATTCTCGATCACAGCTGCAGCCACCACCACTGCTCCCGCAGTGGCTCTCACCACAGAGAGCACACAACCACAAGCGCCTTCCCCCAAGCCAGCGCCAGCTCCTGCTCTCGCTCCAGTCGTCGCTCCCGTTCCGTCTATCGCCCTCATACCCTCTACCCCTGCGCAGAGCCCCAGTCCCGCCCTTTCCAAAACTCCTGATGCAG